>APFE031049398.1:0-12626 GCA_000404065.3 Pinus taeda | reverse complement strand
TCGACTCAATGCGTGCAATATTTCAGGGGGAATGCTTTTTGATCGAAGGAATTTTAGGCCCTCTGCACCACTCAATTCAAGTCAATGTGTACAGTTTCTTCGCCCTAAAGATTTTTGCTCAACTCAAATATAAAGAGTTACATTTAAATATCTTAATTTTAATTTATAATTTTAAATTTATCTATTAAATTGGGTATATATTTATATTATTTAATTTATTATTTTATAGATGGGATTAAAAACAATTGAATTAAATTAAAAAGTTAAAATATATATAAGTGAGAATTTCTTTATAATACTAAATATTATTTATATTCATATCTAACTTTTAATCATTACAAGTTGTTCATGATAATTAGGAACTAGATCAATGGTGAAATCAAGGATGTTTTATGGAGACATTACATACTGTAAATAACATTTCACATAGTAGTCTAATATCCAAATAGTTTGGAGCATATTTAGAATATAAACAAGTTGTAGTATAATATATGGTGTTCTATACATACCCAAAAATGATTTACTCTCTTATAATTGAAAATTAAGTTGAAGGTAGATTCATAGTAGTGAAACACCAAATTGATAGTCATGAAAGAAAATTACGATTACATAAAGAGATATATAGGGTCTATTGGCATGCCTACAAAGGTTGAACCTTTGCTGCAAGCTAGAATAGCTTCCATCCTAGCCAAATGATGCACCATGTCTCTATGTTATGCTTGCAAATCATATAATTTTATATGAATTTCCCATTTGACTTCATTTGTCTCTAAGGTGGATTTGCCTAATAGGGCTTTGATATGCTAGTATAATTCAATAGTATATACGTATTGGTTTTTTCTTCCTTTAGTATGGTTGATGTACAACACCTAGTGAGCCATAGAAGCCAATATCTCAACATCTGTAACTCATCTTTGTATACAATGACTTCCTCTTCCATATTTGCAAAGATTTTGGGGTGCAAGGGTGTATCAACAGAGTGGGATTGAGTGCAGGCATGGTAGCTCCCCTCCCCACTAGAGGTTACACCACACCTATTGTGTGCACACTAGCATGCAATGGTGGGGAGTGAGATTGATATGTTCCTAAGAGAAGGGTGGTTAGCAAACATAAAGAAGGCTTGATTGAAAGAACAAAGGTGACGAGGAAGGAGTTGGAAAGTGGTTGACACCCAAATGTAATAGAAATGGGAGCACTAAGGAAGGAATAAACCTAGATACAATAAGGAGGGGGGGCACCGAGGAAGATTCCATTGTTCACCTTGAGTAAGAGAAAGAAAGCCATAAGAGAATAGAATTGAAATAAGCAAGGTTAGTAAAACAACATTTCCAATGAAATGTAGCCATAATGAAAACAAGATGAATTACAACTAAATAGACTGATACTTTTGTCCAAATGCTTATGTTGTAGCAATGTTGGTGCAATTGGATGTAGGGTGACTGCAACATTGATACAAGAACATGTTCCTTGAGCATGGAATCTAATGACTAAACAAGTAAAGGTTCCCAGTGGACATTAGTGTTATTCATAGTTTATTTTTGAAACTTATACACAAGAATAATGGTAAACAAGATATACACTAGTACACATAATTTATGTGGTAAAACCCTCACAATTTGTCAAGGAAACCTCCATGGGAAAGGAAAATAGGATTTTATTTTCTAGAGAATTTTTACATTCAGGCTTACACAACCAACACAACCTCCTCATATATTAGAAACACATATGAAATAGGCCCTATTCAATAGCTATGGTAACTATATTTGTGGTTTGTCAAACAAAATAACTGCAAAAATTTTTACTTTACGAAGCTTAAATTTACATTTTACATATTGCTGTTATATTTTGATAATCTCCACCTTGACAATAATTTTCCCAATGCCTTGCCAAAATCCTATCACCTTTTCTGCAAACTAAGAGAAGTGAGACACCACCATAACTTCTATATTAACACTGGTTTTGTAAATATGTCTATAAAGTTTTCTTGAGTGTCAACCATTTTAAGATCTACTCCACCTCCATTGTTAACCTCTCTTACAAAATGGTACTTCATATCAATATATTTAGTCTTGCTATGGTAAATTGAATTTGCAGACAAATGTAGTGCACTTTAACTATCACAAATTACATGTACGTTATTCTTCTCTCTCTCAAGTTCACGTAGAAGTCTCTTCAACCAAGTTACCTATTTGCAAGCATGTGATACAACAATTTATTTTTCCTCTGTGATGGATAAAAGAAACTGTTTCTTAAATCTTGAACATACAACTAATGGATCCCCTTGCGAGAGTAAAGACATATCCTATAGTAGATCTCCTCTTTTCCAAATCACTTGAAAAGTCAAAGTCAACACATCT
The DNA here is from genome assembly GCA_000404065.3 of Pinus taeda. Classification (NCBI taxonomy): domain Eukaryota; kingdom Viridiplantae; phylum Streptophyta; class Pinopsida; order Pinales; family Pinaceae; genus Pinus; species Pinus taeda. The sequence goes on along the minus strand of APFE031049398.1, from coordinate 10,269 downwards.
ACAGATATCGAATCACCCATTTCGCTACAACTCAATGCTCTTTTCCTACATTTGCTATGAACTTGTTGAAAACACCCACTTCACGTGAAATATTATGAATAGTACAAACAATCGCATACATCATACTTCCTACTACATAAACATACTATAAAAGAGAAATATACTCCATTTTTTCTTCATTTCTAGGACATAAGCCGAAAGAAAGCTTAAAATGAGAAGACAAAGGGATATTAACTGGTTTCACATTCCTCATCCTGGGGTTCTCATTCATTTTCTCTACATATTACAACTATGAAACTTGAGCTTCCCATTTTTCTTATCTTTGTGTATTTTTTTGCCGAAGACTTCTTTACATCTCCTAGATCCTTCATATGAAATACCCTATCCATATAAGCCTTTAACCTATTAATCTATTCCATGTTTTTACTTGCAATAAGCATATCATCAACATAAAACATTAAGATAATGAATTATTCCATTCAAACATTTAAAGTACACACAATGATCATACTCACTTTAGTATAATTTTGGATTTCATGAAGGTATCAAACGTCTTGTACCATGGGTGACCACTTTAGGCCATGCAATGATTTATTGAGCTTAAAAACTAGTCTTCCATTGTGATGTGCACAAAACCTTCTGGATATTCCATATAAATCTCCTCATTCAAATCTCCATGAAAGAATTTGGTTTTAGCCTCTAATTGCTCTAAGTCCAAATCAAGCAAAGCAACTAGTGCCAATACAATACGAATAGAAATAAGTTTAATAACTAGAATTAGAGTTCATGGGAATCTATATCTTCCATATGAGAGTAACTTTTTGCAACTAATCTAGACATATGCCTTTCAATATTATTATCAATGTCTCTTTTCAATTTGAAGGCTCATTTGAATCCAAAAACCTTCTTATCTTTTGGAAGTTCTACTAGGTCCCTTGTATTAATTTTTCTCCAAGGAAACCATTTCCTCTTTCATTGTTGTTTTTCATTTGTCATTATTGATATCATTTTTTTATTCTTAATAACAGGAATATTTTATAACATCAGTAACCAAAGTAGTAGATGAAACAAATTTTATATACCCTTTTGAAGATTTTTTATCCCATGTAGATCTTCTTTGTGTAGATTTTGGAACTTCAACATTTTCCTGAGTGTCCTCAACATCTACAACTTCTTTATCTTCAGAAGCTTCTTCTTGATTCTATATGTTTATAGATGGTTTAGTATCAAGATGAATTTATTTATTTGGTGCCTATTCCTGTTTCACAACATCTTTGGCATGATCTCTTTTAGTAAGAGAAGATTCGTCAAATATCACATCTCTATTGATGATGATTTTGTGGGCATTAGGATCCCACTACCTATATCTATTAGAAACATCATAATAACCAAAAAATATGTATTTCTTTGATTTATGGTCTGATTTAGAACATTCTTAGGAATACGAGCATATGCATCACAATAAAAAATATTTAAATTTGAATAATAACATGGATGACCTCTCTATACCTCTTCAACAATTTTGTAGTTTATTGCAATAGATGGTGATCGATTCACCAGATAAAAAGAAATACTAATTTCTTCTTCCCATAACTCTTGTTATAAACTATCATTGCTTAGAATACTCCTTTCTCTCTCCAAAAGAGTTTTGTTCATGAATTTTACCACACCATTTTTTGAGGAGTCAAGTCAAGTCAATAGAATAGAATAGTCAAAGTCAATTCAATAGAATAGTCTTTTCAAGTCAATAGCCTTTCAATTTCCCAAGTCAAGTCAGTAGAATATCCTTTCCATTTTGCAAATCTATCTCTCCATCTTTCACTTTCTAGGCAGAATTTTGAAAAGCACCTCCCCAATTCTGGAATTTTGGTATTTCTGAGCCACTCAACTCAAGTCTCGCGCATCTGGAATTTTTTTATTTAGAATCAATTTACAAGTAATCTCACCCATATATTCTATACATGTTTCTTTCCTCCACTAAAATCGATTTCTTCGTCACTCTACCCCACTCATCTCAATTCCATTTTCTAACATACACATCTTCATTCACGAAAGGCCGTTTCAATTGAACAAATTTCAGGCCCCCTCAAGACAATGAGGGCAATATTTCATTGGGAACGAAATATTTCGAAGAAAGTTTAGCGCCTTGACCCACTCAACTAAAGTCTATACATGAAGTTTCTTTGCTCCACTAAAGACGATTTATTCCCCAATTATGTTAAAAGATGCTAAAACAACGTTCCATATAGTTGATACATTAGTTTTGTATTTGTTTTGAATTCGAACCTAGTCAATAATAGATAGATGATAGATGTAATTCCTCACAATAATCTTCATTGAAATATTGTTTGTTGTAATCAATCTCCATACCACGTTTGCAACCAATGCCCTTGAGAAATGTACAAATCCTTGATACCCCATCCACCCCATTTCTTTGGTAATGCAATATAATCCCACTAATCCATGCAAAGACCCTACATTGTTTGTCCCCACGCTATAGGTATTCACAACATTTCTTCTGAATTATGTGTAAAATTCCTTTTGGAATCGAGGCAAGGGCCATCAAGAAGATCGGAATTGCTTCCAATATAGATTTTATCAGAACCAATATTCTTACTCAAGATAACCGTTTATGGCACCAAAAGTTGATCCTTTTTTCTATCTTCGTTATCATCCACATCCAGTTTGTCTTACTATAATCATTGGGTTTAAGCATAAATACCCAATATTTTATGCCTTCTTCTAGATCAACCAATTGTAGGGGATATATGACCCTAATGTATGATATTTCATCACTAGAACACCCAATAGATGTAGTAGTTGATTTATGCGGGTTTATTTAAATTATAGTTTCTTTTCTAAATAATTGGGTAATTTGATGCAGGGCAACATCATCCCTCCTGGATCCATCAAGAAATATCAGGACATCATCTACAAAAAGGAGGTGCGATAATGATATATTCCCGATGATACATGCTCATTTGAAGACCCCTCTAGATTTTTCATCCAATATTATTCTACTGAGACCCTCCATCACAAGTAAAAACACTAATGGGGAGAGGGGGCATCCCTTTCTTAATCCTCTTTCTACGTGAAAAAAATCAGTAGCAACTCCATTGATTAACACTGCAAAGGAATTTGATGTGATGTAAGATAGGAATCAGATTATAAAATTGATATGGAACCCCAAATGTATGAGTAACATCTTGATATAAATCTAGTTGGCTTTATCATCTAATTTAGCAAAATTAATCTTGAATCATTCCCTTCAATTTCCTTGTCTTTAAGTTATGCCATTCTTCTTGTGCAACGCCTATGGCTTCATGAATCTGATGTTCATCAAAAAATGCAAACTGTTATTTTGATATATGTTTGGATAGAATCAGGTTTATCCTATTTTCAATTATTTTTTCAATAATCTGATAAATGAAATTGCATAAAGAAATAGGACGAAAATCATCATAGGGTTGTGGTTTGTCTACTTTCGAGATAAGTGCAATGAATTTTGGCATTGAAAGCATCATACATTTTACCTAAAGATCTAGAATCTTCCACCACCTTCAGAATGTCATTTCCATCTAAATCATAAAATTCCAGAAAGAAGTCAACTGGTCAACCATCTAAACGTGGGCTCTTATCTTCCTTGAACCAATAAAACATTGTCTGTAGTTCACAAGTTGTTACCAGAGCCATTAATTCAATGCTTACATCCTTGTCAACATATCAAGGAAAGAGAGAGGTAGTTTAGATAATTTTAGGAACAAATACATCTTGTTGATCCTAAAATAAGGAGCGAAAGTACCATAGCCCCATTCTTGCCACCTCACTGAAAGTATAGGGTTTCCCACTGTGAGCATATCACAATTCCCAAATCGCATTGATAACCCTTCTGCCTTTTGCATATTGTTGGAAAAAATTTGTATCATCATCCCCTACTTGTAACCATATATCCTAACTTCTCAGTGTCCAAGTCTCTTCCCTCTCCTTAACTAGTTTATTCTTTTTTAACTCTAGCTATATAAGTCACAATTTAGAATCATTATTGTTATAACCTGCACCTCCAGGCATCTCCATTTTCCTAATTTATTCTACAACTCTATTAATTTATTTTTCATCACTCTTTCTCTGATTCTTCTACCATTCCATTTATTTTGGTTTGATAGTCTTCAAATTTTCTTCAAAACATCTCACCACAGACCCCCATTCATGAACCTCCACATCTCTCCAGGTGTCTCTAACCATCTGTATAGTTTCCTCCTCCTTTAGCCATGATGATTTAAATTTGAACGAGGATTTTGGTTTTTGATATTTCCCTACCAATTCTAATAATAAAGGTAAGTGATCACATACTCCCCCATTCCCTACCCACTTCCTAAAAAGTGGAATGATTTCCAAAAATGTATCTCTGATAAAAAAATTATCGATCCTTCTGGTTATCGACTCATCACATGTCCTACGATTTCTCCAGGTAGGAACGATAATAGTTAATCTATTATTGACCAGATGATTGGATTTGATAAAATGGGAAAAATAATTAGACAGTTGATCTTGTTGAGCGTGTGTCCCCCAAATTTATGACAATCCTAGTGAGAAATTTAAATTCCCACCAATAACAATATTATTCACGTGCATGAAGGATTTGTTCATCAATTTATTCTAGAATCGCACCTTCTCCATCTGTGGCCCATAAACATTTACCACTCTGATCTATGATCCAAGTTCTTCTGAAAATATGTCAACAGCTAATATGCCCTCACTTCTCCATATATTCATCACCTTCACAGTTATACAATTTATCCCTATTTCCATTGCCCCCAATTATACCCCTGAGCACATTTTCAATCTCCATACTATAACATAATGTCTCCTTTAATAGGACCACATGAAGCATGTCCCCTAGAAACAATTGTTTCAATGCTAGCTTTTTGGAATGACTAGCCAAACCTCTCCAATTCAAAGAGATAATCTTCATTTTAGGAAAAAATTCCGGGTTTAACGTGCTCTAAGGAACCCATCTAAGGAAATTTTGCAACCAACAATTATATCTTGATTGGTCTAGTGAATAGATTTGGGTATGTGAGATTGTCTACCATGGGGGATATTAAGAATTTTGGAGGGAGATAGCTTACCCAGACCTCCCTTTGAACCTAGTTGGATAGTTCCCTCTAACAGATCTCTTGTTCTAGATCTCACATTATATCTAGGGATTCTAAAGGTGTCAGATCAAAAATCATCAGGTTAAGAAATGGATGTATAGGGAGCTGGACTACATACAATGAATGGTTCAATCGGATAATGAATAACCCCCACATGTGATTTGGATACCCTTCCTATCATAGACTCCTTATTGGAAATAGATAATTGAAAAAGAGAAGCATTGTTATTTATACCATTAATAAGGGGAGGAGAAGAAGGAGTACTTGTCATCAGAAGAGATGACCTTGAATCACTTTCGAGTACTTGGGGAGGAGAGTCATCCTAGTTGATCGTAGATCAATTCCAACGGTCCTTTCCTGTAAACTCTGCTGTGATTGGGTCAAGTCCATTTGCATTTTCCCTCTTCCCCTTTATCCACATTATTTCCTATGCTCTTCGGGACTTTCAAGGCACAAGAAGCCCCATTGCCATGATTTTTTTGTACCAATGGACAGTCCTTGTAAATGTGCCCAACTTTATGACAACGATGACAGTGAAATGGTACCCCTTCATAACCCAATTTCTGATTGTGTGTGTAACCTTTATACTGCAGAATGAGGTTTGCCACTAAACCCTCCCTAGTATCCAAAAAAATGAGCACTCAAGCAAATGACATGTTACCAGCCTCTATGAATGATTTATAATAATCCAGAAACTTACCCAAATTGTCACCTATATGTTGAAAGATATCCTCAGTCTAGAGATGCATAGGGAGTCACGACAATTTGAGCCAAATGGGTCTAGCCCCTAATTGGTCCCTTTCCGGGTCAAAGAGAGTCATCCATCTCTTAAAATGTATGGTTGTCTGTTCAATATTCCAGTGACTAGAAATTACCGAACAAATCTGCTCCGAATTGTCAAATTTCTAGGTGAACTACCCTCACGATAATACTTGGATCTTCAACATTGTTTTCACAACCTTACTCCAGTTCTCCTGAACCCACTATTTCAACATGTATCAAAATATTAAATTACATTCCTTGTTTATTTCCAATATACCATTTTTTGGCTTTTTTTTTTTTTTTTGTCTATTTTTATGGTGCACTAGAGGACATTGATAGTTGCAATTCTAGATGAAAAAAATAAAATGAAGATTGTTTTATAATTTTAGACCCTTTTATGTTGCACTAAAGGAATTCCTTATAATTTCATGGATATATATATATATATATTTGTGCATAAGAACATTATTTTCTTTACAACTCTACAAATTTTCGTAGCAATATTTCATCATTTAAGTAGTCATAGGTTGCCCTAATAGAAACATGTACATCGTATTTTGCATGAAAAATAACATACCAATATTAGATAAACTCAAATTGCATATGAATGAGCACAATCTCTATAAATAAAAAAATACATATTTGGAAAATTAGTTCATTTTCCTACATTTCCGCTTTTTACACCATCTTCAAATTCATTGCACAAATACCCTAATCATTATTTCAAATTAATATATTATTTATTTCCCTAATTTTCATTCCCACTAAATCATCAGAATAAACCATTATTAATTTTTACCCACTCTCCATCTTTTTTTTCATTTCTTTTATTTATTTATTTTTTAACATATATAAATTTAATATGATAAATAAACCAATAAAGTGTGGGCAGTAAACCTAAGTTATATATATCTATATATCTAGATTATATATATATTATATATATAATATATATATATTATATATTCTCACTTAGGTTTATGCCCCACACTTTATTGGTTTATTTATCATATTAAATTCCTTTTGATAGATAAAATTAACATGTTTGATTTCTTAACAAAAACTCCTCATTCCTCTCATTCCTCGTACATAAAATCACCACTTCATTAGATTGTGAATAGGATTTCATTTACTTAATGAAATATGTTTTATAAAGTGAATTTACTTTGCAATATAGTATTTGTTAGTATCCTATAGTTATAGTAGTCAGAAAACAAGTTTTTCCTTTCAAATTATGATAAATGTATAAAGGTTTGGCTATGATCTTGTAGAAGATCAAGCTATGGGTCTTAGTTTAGAATAATTTTTTCATTATTCAATGTAATTATGCCACTGTGTGTGAAAGGTCATGAATATGGTAATTTCTATTCTAAGAGGTTGAGTTAAGTGAGTCTAGGGTTATGAGCCATTCAATTCATGAGTAGGGATATGATGGTGCAGGATTGCATCATTCGAAAGAGCTAGTGACATCTTGTCAAGCATTTTTGTGATCAAATCATGCCCATACTATGACATCAACCTCCAGTACAATAGTCTGAAAAGTTCACTACACAAAGTCTGTAGGGGGTGTTGTGATTTTACCACGGCATCAAATTTTGATGAGGAAATAGGGTTTTTTGCAATTTTTTCCATGTAGGTTTTTTTTTTTAATATTGGGATCAACTCTACATCATTTTTCTTAGTCATGATATTAGTGTTTGGTCAATTCATGAAGATGGAGATGCGTTGCGCAACTCTGTTGTGCTTCTACTACAAGAAGAAGGTTTGGGGTTTGAAGGTTTGTGTTCAGCCTATAAGTTTTCTCATGGTTTGAAACGTTGTATGGACCATTCCATGCCATCCTAGTACCCCCAACATGTCAGATGATGACTAAAGATAGTATAAGCTTGGAGCACTGCGCTTTCACACGGTCACTGTATTTTCACTATATCTCTTCAATCCTTTACCTACTTTCCATGAAATGTTTACAATATATGCATGGGGGTGAGATGAATAAAATCACTTAGTTTCACGTCAAAATGCCTAATGGTTTTCAAGAAATGAGCCACCGTTATCTATAACCATTTTTGGATTTTATCGAGATCCATGAGTCAGATTTTGCTCAAAATTTGTGCGGGGGAGGGATATAGTGATATTAACTTTCTACCAAAAAATCATCTTAATCTAGATTACCATTCAGGATATATTCAAAAAATACAGTTGTTGTGCTTTTGGATAGTCAACTATTTAATCATCAGATTCAACTCTAAAGCTTCCAAAACCAATTTTGAAGATGCTGAAAAGTGGCCATTAGTTTCCAAATTTAGAGGATAAGGTTCATCAACCTCTAACTACTCAAAACACTTGGAAACCTTTTCCAAATCGAATACTCCAGCTCTTAGTTATTCCAGACGTCATTGTAACCAATTCATTTTAGGTTCATTTTCATAATTTTATTTCCAACAACTAATCTCTGTATTTAGAAATTCCAAATCCACTAATTTGGATTTAATATTATCATTAAAAATATATAAGGCATATGCAAATGAATGTACAGGGGGGTGGTTTGGGCAAGTGTGAGAAGACTTATTTTTGGCGCATATTGTAATTATTTTATGAGTTTTAATGAACTTGGTGGATCAAAAGTACCTGGTTAAATCTCTTCAGAGATTCATGTGATTCAACTCTCTTATGTGTACGTTTCCTATTCTGTGTGTGTCATATTTCTTCCTATGATGTTTAAAATAAAAACTTGTTTCAGAATTCATCTAATTAATGGTGATCTCTTGCAGTCATTTAGACATCCCATATGTTTTTTTTACTGTAATCATTTTAAGATTCATTCATTGTTTGACGCCTTGAGATGTTTATCTACTTTATTTATTTTTCTCACATTTGCAACTATTAATTGGCATAAGGAAGTGTTTCTATCTTTCCTCTGAACAACTTTTCCCGATTCACCAAGCATCCACCACGTCATTGATTTTAGCTTTTACTAACTTCATGTCCAATGGGTTTTTCTCTGCACTGCCACCACACTTATAAACTCTGCTATTTTCCAAAGATATAGCCATTGTTCTTCGGTAAAACTGGTATTTAGTGATTGAGTAGAAAGAGAGAACCCTCTCTGAAGCTGGATGGGCTATATTCCATCTTCCAATCGGTTTGTGGTTACCTTTGATTTTCTCTCTTTGGCCTAGAGAAATTATAGAGTGCTAACAATATTAAAACCTATATAGTATTAACAAACATACATATTTAACAATTTATCTGTTTACTTTTCATTTAATCAAAATTCCTTTTGATAAATAAAATCAACATTTTTTATTTCTTAACTAAAACACCCCATTCCTCTCACTCAAAATTACCACTTATTTAGAATGTAAATAGGAATTTATTGACAAAAATAAGTTTTATAAAAAAAATACTTTACAATATATTTTTAAAACATGTATAGATCTATTTTAACCATGGACCTAGTAAGTATCTTGGGGATCAAATCTTTTGAGGTACAAACCTCTTTTAGAATGAAAAACTTGAGAAAATATTTGCATCTTGAGAGATTTGATCCTTCTCAGGGCTTGATAGATATGTGGTTAAAGTGAATCTATATTACTTCTCTCTCTCTCTACGTATGCATGTATACAGAGAGAGAACCATTAGATGCCCCATGTGCAATTTTCCATTGTTTAAATTAAAATTTTGAAATCATAAAGGGATTTAATGCTTTGAAAATTCTCACTTATTGTGTAGACTACACAACTTGAATTTGTAATTCCAATAGAACTTTGTTAAATTTTAGACAAAATTGAATACCTGAACAAAATGTAGAACAATCAGAGTTTTAATTTAATTATCAATAATTATTAAGTGGAGGGTAGGGATTTAATCTCTATAGAATATTTTAGAATCTTTTTAGTGTACATAACTTCTGAAATAGTTATGCATTTTTTCCCTTTTAATTAAATTCATTAATTAAAAAAATCTCATATTAAAAGCAATGTCATATGAAATGAATTATAGATATTTGGGCATGTGGTATTGATAAGCTATGATATTATAGCAAATCCTATTTACATATTAAAAATATCCATGATAAACTAAGTGCTAATATCCATAGTTAAGAATCTTGTTACATGTTTAAAAAATATATATATGTTTAACTTATTTATTAATTATTTTTTTCAATATAATAATAATTTTAAATGTTATAATTTAGTTAACTCTTATGTTTTTTTTTAGTTTTAGCAACTTGAGAAATATGGTATAGTAATTGGTTCAATGCCTATTACCACTATAGGTCAATCTTAAGCACATATCTAACATGCTCCTAGAGTGATCAAACCTATTCAAAATAAAAATTAAAATTGCA
>APFE031049396.1:0-15720 GCA_000404065.3 Pinus taeda | reverse complement strand
GAGACTTAAGTCAAATTGTGTGTCGAAGATGTAACAAAGTTGGACATTATGCTGAAGATTGTCGAACTTCACTTAATAAAATTCCCAAGTTTCATCATCACTCAACACAATTTGAAAATGATCAAGATGATGATAACTCAGAATATGTTTTTACTTCCTCGCCCGCATTACAACTTTCATCCCATATTAGAAGTGATTATGAAGATGCCTGGATCTTGGATTTAGGGGAAACTAAGCACATGACTTGTCGACATGATCTTTTTTGGAATTTTCAAGATTTCCACTTAATTCCATTTTTCTTGCAGATGATACAAACATACTCCTTATGGACAAGGAGAAGTTAAAGTTTTTCTCCCTGGCATTGGAAAAAACATGATTTCAAATGTATGGTATGTACATACCTTTAAGAAAAAATTGCTATCTTTAGTCACGATTCGACAAGCAGGACATCAGATAATTATGCAATATGGCTTAGTTAAGAATAATTCAGTCAAACAAAGCTTGCAAACAGCGATGACAGGCTATGAAGATGGAAAACTATTAAGGATGAAAGGGACAGTTATTCCACGACATTCTGATTTTGCCAGGGCAGTGACTACATGAATTTCACCTATAAGATTATGGCATGTAAGATATGGACATTTAAATTCTGAGAGTCTTTCTCAATTGCAGAAATAATGGATGGTTAAAGGACTTCCAACTTTCAAAAAGGAAAATGCAAAATGTGAAGCTTGCATTTATTGAAAACAAAGTCGAGAAAGTTTTCCAACAAGTTCATGGCGTGCAAATAGGCGGCTACAACTAGTTCACAATGATGTTTGTGGACCACTACAAACTTCATTTGGTGGTTGCAAATATTTCTTACTATTCATTGATGATTTCTGTAGAATGAATTGGGTTTATTTCTTAAAGAAAAAGTTAGAAGAATTTGAAAAGTTTAAAATTTTTCACCAACTTATTGAAAATGAAGTCAAAGAAGAGATAGGTACTCTCAAGACAGATAATGGAAGAGAATTCACTTCAAATGAATTCAAAACTTATTGTAGCGATAATGGCATAAAATGACATCTTACCAATGTTTATACTCCACAACAAAATGGAGTAGTAGAAAGAATGAATCGCACCTTGTTGGGAATGGCGAGATCCATGTTAACTTTCAAGAGGTTAAGTCCAACATATTGGGCAGAAGCAATTCACACAACTGTCTACTTAAGAAATAGATCTCCAACTGCTTCTTTAGACGGAATCACACCTTATGAAGCTTGGTATAGTTTCAAACACGAGTTAAACATCTTAGAGTTTTGGATTAGTATGTTATGCCTTAGTTCCGAAAGAAAAACGAACTAAGATTGACTCAAGAATTTTAAAATGCACAATGATTGCCTATTCTGATGAGAAGAAAGGGTACCGCCTTTTGACCAATGGAAAATTTATTGTGAGTAGGGATGTAATTTTTGATGAAACAGAGAGTAAGAGTGCTGAAGAAATCAAAAGACTTCTTCAAAAGTTAGAAACTAAAGGCATTCGAAGAAAAGGAAATACACAAAGTCAACCAAATTCACCAAATTGGTATGAACTTGATTTTCCTTCATCTGAAGATGATTCATCTAGTCCATCTACTTCAACAACACCATCTGAATCTTCTAGCAGTTCATCCACATCTATAAGCAGCAGCAATTCTTCTGACAGTGATTCTCCACCTCCAGAATCTCCAACTAATCGACGAACATTAGTTTATATTAATCCTCTTTACAATGATGGTGATTTTTTAGAATCTCAAACAACTGAACATCAACTACCAAAATGGGTAGTTCAACTTTTGAAAGATGTAAAGCTTGATGAGCAGAATAAAACAAGCACAAGAAAGTCACACAGAAGTGAAGGAAATTTTGCCTTGACATCACATGATTTTACCGAACCTTCCACATACAAAAAAGCAGTAAAACATAAAGAATGGTAACATGCTATGATTGAAGAATATCGAGCAGTAATTGATAACAACACTCGGAAACTTGTTGATTTTCTTTACCATCTAATTAAATGTGTGAGAGTGTTTATTTATTGTAAAAATAGGAGAAAAAGGGTATAGTGGCTGATTGATCCTCCCTGTGTGGAGATCAGGCCAAATAGTTAGATTTATTTGGTTTGAATAGGATATGAGGGATTTGAATGCTTGATTTAGCATTTGTTTAGAAAAGAGTGGAGTTGAAGAGATTCTATAGGAGAGAGTGAAAGATTTCTGGATCTGAACTAGAATTGGTTCATGAATCCACTTTTGTATAAATATAGTCTTTTTGTATAATTCAGAAGTTAGCTAGGTTAGCTAAAGAGATCAGCTAAAGGTTAGGAGAAAGAGGTTAGCTAGGTTGGAGTCAAGTAAGAGAGAGCAAGGATTTCAAGAGAGAAAAAGGGGGTTTCTTTATTGCTATAATCGAGCCAGAGGGCGAGGCCCTTTAATTTTATTGTATTGAATAAATAATTCTGTGTGCATGAATGTGTTATTTCTCTTGAAACCCTTCGCTTGTCTTTATATATTTGCCTGTGGATCAAATTTTCTTCTATGTTTTTATGCCTGAAGTTGTAAATCGCAGCGTTCAAAGCATAACTGGGGTCCTTAGTGTTAATAGCAGTGTTTGAACCGTATTAATCCCAGTCATTGATCCAAAGGTATCATAGATTGTTATATATGGAGTTTTGGCTGTGAAAACAAAGAACTGTGTTAAAGCGCAAAGATCATCACAAAAGAAACGAGATCAAGTGAAGAGACAGAATAAAGACTATAAGGATCAATACACAGGATCCGTTAGATCTCATGGATCAATGGACCAGATTAAATCACTTGAAGAAGGAGTGCAAGCGTTAATCGGTGGAAGGCGGTTTCCATAAGCAGTAAGCGGAATATTGGGCGACCGAAAAGTGGTATGTGGTATTTAGGGCTGGTCACTTGATACCATTTATCAATTGACACGTAGCATTGGAGGAGAGAGGAAAAACCACTTTATCGTGCGGGTAACCATCGTGCAAGTGGTCCACCCGATATGGATGTCAACCGTTAGATCAAGCGGGGCTGATTGAATGGTCTAGATCGAGCGAACTGTTTGGTCAGATCGGGTGAAGTGTAAACTGTTGGATCGGAAATCAGATCGACGATGGAGAATAACGCTGAAAAGGTTTTGCATTAGCAGACCTGAGAGATTTTTATATGTAGTTTTAATGAATTTGAAGTCCGACTTATGTGTTTTGAGTGGTTTTTCCGTGTATTCCTTTATATTCCGAGTTTTGATTGGTTACAGTGTTATGTGAATTACACTTGTAATATCGCTTCCGATGCAATGTGGCCTTAGCTCATAGGTCCACATGGGGAATTATGAAGGGATGTCATTCAGTTGGCATCATTAACAAATATTAATTAATTGTGAAGTAACATTTCCTACAATGCCTCTGCTCAGTATCTCATGAGAACACAAATGTTTCAGACTTTTTTGTTTATTTTTTCTTGGACAAGATTCGAGAATTATCATCTGTCATTTAACCAAATTCTTAAATGGTGGAAAACAACAGGGTAGATTGCATTTAGCCGATGGGAGAATGCCAATAATTTGTAGAATGTATAGCAGTAATATACTTTATCTTTAGGTAATTTGGTGACGATGAGTTTTTAGCCAAAGATATATCTGGGTAATGGAGTGAATTTTAAGAATTGACTCTGATTTTCTAGTCTTATTAAATTCTAATCCACTGAAGAAAATTATTGAATTAAAGTTTTGGAACTAAGCAAAAGATTCACAAAACTAGTAAATTGAAGTTAGGATATAATTCAAAGCGTAGGGGTTCTTGTCACTCTAGTAATGATTGTACAAACTTTGTCTAGGTGGAAAATTATTACAGGGCACAATTGACAAAAAATGGATCACATTTTGATCCTTATTCTAAACATGCAAAACACACAAACAAGAATTCTAGCAAGCTTTCAGATCTTGTCCAGGGTTGAATAAAAATGTCAACAAAGGGGAAAGAAAGAAAATATCAAAACCGACCTTGATGTTGGAGTTCTTGACAACATGCATGTCGGCGATGCAAGAGTAGGACTTCTAGTTCTCCTTGAAGTCCATAGGTTTTTTGAGAAACATGGTAGAAGAGGTGCAAAACCAACACTAGCCACATTAACAACCTCATGTGGCTTGTTTTGAAAGAAGGCACGACAGGTATTTGAATGATAATATGCGCTTCAATTTAGGAAAATTGTCCACTAGAAAATAAGTCGTAGAAATTGCATCACATTTTTATCCTTAGTCAAAACCTGCAAAAAACGCACACAAAAATTCTACCAAGCCTTCATATTTAGTTGATAATCAGATGAAATTTGATTAGATGGTAAAGAAAGAAAAAAAATGAAACCGGCCTTGATGTTGGAGTCCTTGATGCAAGGCATGTCGGTGATTCAGGAGTAGGCCTTTAGTTCTCCTTGGCATCCATGGGTTTGTTGAGAAACATGGTGGAAGAGGTGCAAAAAAACCAGTCACATCAACAACCTCATATGTTTTAAAGAATGCACCAGAGGTCTTTGAGTGATAATATACCCTTAGATTTGGGAAAACTGTCCATTGGAAAAGAAGTCCCAACTCTTTGAAATTGGATGCATAGGCAAACTGTAGCCATAGTTCAGTTCATCAAGGTAAACAATCTTTCTCTCCATATGTATCCATTCACACAGTTTTCATGTGTCATGCCGATAATCTTGATATTGAATTATATCAATTGTCTATGTTGTTATAAATGTACTCACACAATTATCATGTCTTATAACCATATTAATTCATTATGGCCATATCAGTTCATTGCTAAGCAGAGAATTAGTTTGAAGAACATGCTCTAAGTTAATTTTACCTTGTGCATAGTTCAGTTCATCAAGTAACTACTTTTTCTCTCCATATGTATCCATTCACAAAACTTTCATGTGTCATGCCCATATACATATTGATATTGAATTGTATCAATTTTTTGTGTTGCTATAGATGTATTACACAATTTTCATGTCTTATGACAATATCAATTCATTATGGCCATATCAGTTCATTACTAAGCAAAGAATTAGTTTGAAGAACATGCTCTAAGTTAATTTTACCTTGTGCAAACATTGGTGGTGGAATGGAATTGTAAAGACTAAGCAACAAATTAGTTTGTCAAGACCTGCTCTCAAGGTCTACTCTATCAAGGTTTTCGCTCAAGGTTTGATCTATCATTATGATCAAGGTCTGTTGTCAATTTCTAGACTTTGACTTATCATTATGGTCAAGTTCTGTAGTCAATGTCCAATTTATCTTTACGTATTGTGGTGTTGTTTTTTTGAACCCATATTGTTACTTAGTATTGCCATGGCCTGAAAGAGAACCAATGTATTCAATATTCACCATTGATATGGACATGTGGATGAACCACTGTATTCAGCATTCACCGCTGATATGGACATGTGGACGTGTCTTGCAAAAACAATATTATGACCTATTTCATGCTCATGATGAAATGATCTTCAAAATTGTCAATAATGAATGATGGTTAAAACTTATCAGATTTTCAGTTAAGGTACATGGATGGCTAATAACAATGTGCATGAAAACTCTTGCTTTGGTTATAACAGATAGTTCTACTCGTGGGATTCTTGAATCAAGTTTTTATTTATTATAAAAATATATTTATTGTTTTTACTTTCCTTTTCATCGCCATTTTGTTAGCTTTTCAAAATTCTAATGCATCTAGATCTGGATTCATATCCGTACCCTGGTAACTTAGGAAATGATAAGTCAACTTAGAAATATCCCACATAAGCAATAAGTGAGGATGTAGCTTATTATAGTTATTGTCACAGATTGGTTATAGCTTATGATATTGTGATTATGTAATATTGTTTCCTTTTTAGGTAAGTTCTCATATTTCTTATGAGTTGTTGTGTAAAAGGTAAGTTCTCATATTTCTTAGGAGTTGTCGTGTAAATCACCATTACTATTGTATTTTCATGCTCCCTTCTATATTTACTGTATTTAGTATATTTTTGGTTAATATGGTAATTTGGATTTGATTATTTTTTGTTATAATAGGGTCAATTTTGGTTTGGTTTCCTAACTCTATTGTCAGGTAGTTTATGATTTTGAGAACCTTATTTTTTTCTTTGCCAATCTTGTAATAAGGGACATATTATTTGCATCTAAATTTTAATTTTCTGATGAATCAAAGTATAGAAAAGAAAACTACATGATATTTATTGGGTGTAATTGCTGGAATTAAAGGCCAAATTCCGCTTGGCAAACCTCATCAGGTTAATCCTGGGGCATAACGAGATTGTTCCTAATAAAGCTTGTGATCAGAATAGGCCTTCAAGGCACCTATGCAATGTTGGGGAGATTAGAAACGAAATAGAACAAAGGAATTTAAAAGATAGAGGACTAAAGCAATGTCATTGACACGGTGATGTCCTTCTTGTTAGTGATGCATCTCTGTGCTATTTGTACAATTGAATGATGACAACCTTGACTAACAATAATCACCAAGGATAGAACAAGGATAGAACATGTAGACGAGTACGACATCACCAAGGATAGAACAAGGATAGAATAGGCAGGCGAGGACGACTGATGTATTGCATCAGGGCCTGTAACTCGTTAAAATTATGGTGACATGTCCTTTCAAATATTGGAATTGGAAGCTAAAATTGAATCTTTGTAGGCTTAAGGCTTCAAAGGGTTTCCATGACTTTAGCCCAATAAACAAGTGCCACACTGAAATTGTCACTACTAATTCGTGTGGAGTTGGTGGGTTGCACGATCCATCAACTACAATTAAATACAGTCAATTTGTGACCTAGGGTTGGGCGAATGCTTGGATTTTTATGATTTAAAAGTCCACACTCGTGGTTGGATTTCAATTTTAAAGACCACAATTGTCCTTGGGCTCAATACCGTTAATGAAGATTGTGAGAATATGTGTTGAGCGTTGTGCAATGATGTATGTTGAATGATGCATATTGATGGCATTTGGCAATTAACAAATGAGAAGAGTGAGATTCCCACATGCCTATCCACCTTTTTTATTCTTTTAATGCTTTTTTGTGTGTGGGTTAAATAAAGGTTTGGTGGCAATAAATTTGACCTAGATGGTCTAATTTTTCAATTTATCTTTCTTTTAGATAAAAGGTTTAGTTGAGATTTGATTTTCTCAATAAAGTTGTTTTTTGCTTTTCTTTTTTTCATTATTATTATTATTATTTTATTTAGAGTTTTTTTTGTAAGTTTGGTAGGGACTATTTTTATCATGTTTAATATTTCCTTGATTGGGGGAAAATTAAACCGTGATTCAATTAAGAAGTGTCTGAAAGAGAGCACGCTCATCATCTATCCAAGACCCTGTGGACATTTAGAGATATTACTTATTAAAATTTAATGAAATTTAAATTAAAAAATATTGTTTTAATAGAAATTGAGAATATTTTATATTGAAATTGCTGAATAAATTGCTTAGTTAAAATACATCTCATAAACTGTTGAAAGGTAGTTTTCCATATAGCTTAACAGAGTATGGTATATACATTCATTTGTTGAAGTTTATACATGATTTCCCCAAATATATTGTACCAAATTATTCCATTTATAAGTTCACCAATAGTTGCATATCAAAAAAAAAAATTTAAAACACACATACAATTCACATCTTAACCATTTGGAGCCAATGACTCCCAATTTCCCTTACTGTCAAGCAGTGCATCACTGTCCTTGTTTCATTTTGCCATTACATCCTCCATCTCTGATCTAATATAGTCGAGTTCATCCTCCATCTGTTGGATTTGGTTTTGAAGTTGTTGCATAGTCTTTAATATTCCTAAATTTTCCTTATATAGATCAGAGTGTAGTAACAAACCATTAATTGTTTTCATTGTGAGCCATGAAGTCTGGAACTACCACCCACAAGAGCAATGAACCCAAGGGGACTGGTGTGTGGTTCCCTTAACTAGGGGTTCCCACGCCTCCAACTTCCCTTGATTTTTAGTTGAAATACCGAATTGCTACAGAGTGAGGGTACCACAAACAATCTAGAGATCGCATGCAACTCAACTGTAAATCCTTTAGTCACCATATCCTTAAATAACTAGGCATCATGAATGGAGGAGTTGACATTGTACCTTTTGAAGTTGACCTGAATCAATGCCACATGCTCTAGATTTGCCTGAGGGTGAGCAATTTCATCCACATCATAGGAATCCCAATTCTTGTTATCACTTCAACCATTAACTTACCCCACACTAAGATAATTCCCCCCCACCCCCCCCTTTCCTCTCTAAAGCCAACACCCAATTGAAAGAAATAACGGAGTCACACCCTTGCCCACCTTATCAAATGATAATCCAATGTACTCACATCCTCTGGCAAGTACAAACCCACAATATCGCCTATCTAAAGGATGAAGACAAACTAGAGGAAGATACACAAAGAGACCTTCCCCACCGAAAACACATGATGGCCAAGTATCGCGTCAACCTCCATAATGACGCCACTCATATTCGAATGTCTTGTCATAGTAGTCTCTTTCCATGATTAGGAGCACTCACGCCACACCTTGGGTTTAAAACACATACTATTATCTTACTAAGGTAGGGGGGCATAAATCCTTTCCCCTAACCAATTTTTTTTCTCCCTTCATTAGAATTACCATTTGGTTGGCCAAGAGGTCATCCTTGGAATTGTTTCTCCTTTAAACATGGAAGCATCGATACCTCAGGATAGATTGATACCATAAATGGATTTGTTTGAAGACCTCTCTTAACTTCATGTCTAAGTGAATAGTTACAAAGTATAAATGATGAACTATCATAGCTGAGTCTCCAATTGCTATTACTTCTCTCGCTTCAATGCCGACAATTTTCTTTAGCCCTTAATAGAGGGCATAAGATTTAGCCACATTATTGGAAACGAGACTTAGCCCCCAGTCATAACACAGTTCCCAATGATTCTTAGGGTGAAAAACCAACCCTCCTGCTCCTACCACCCCATAACATTAAAAAATATATTAAAAATAAAGAAAATTTCAAGTATTTCTTTAACGATATATACATATTTTTAAAATACCATATTTTCAAAGATAATATCTTTTTGGAATATTATCTCTTAATGATAAAATCATTCTATCTTTCTAAGATAGGACTTTCCTAAAACACTATAATATCAAGTAGTGGAATACTTGATAATATATGAATTTGAAATTTTTTTAACATGTCCTAGGGGGCAGCTCAATTGGTGATCAAAGTAATGTAAATTCTATGAAAACTGAGAGATCTAAGGTTCAAATCCCCGAGTTGTGACCCTGTTTATGGAAAGGAGGATAGGCCATAGACCCCCAGAGGTTTAATAGTAGTTATGTGTCAAGTGGGCTGCTGGGTTCCTCTAGGATACCCAAAAAAAACATAAATTCATTATTGAAGGTTGGATTTCATATGAAAAGTTCAGTGTTGAATGCCACAATTTTCGATAAAAATTCCTTTAAAGGTATTATATAACCCAAAACGTTAATTTGATGAGTAAAGATAATACACATTCCAACCTTGTATGTTGATGCCACAAAAGATTTCACAAACAATGCTCAAACTACATTTGATGCAATTGACAAGGTTGCTCTGTTAGTTTAATAGGTCTAAATGGACATTAACAATAGTGTAGTTCCAAATTTATATGATGTTGAGATTATCACCCTCTTACAATGACAACAACGCTATTTGAGTGATTGCACAAATAACAATTGGATTCAACATTTTTGTACATTATATCACTCTCAACATTTTTTTAGTATTTATAATTGCTTTTACAACTAAATTATTTATGTGCATAAAGTTTTTTGTACACTTGTAGTACTACTAAAATAGTGGCAAAGTTGTGGGGTGATCTTCTACAATCATTGATTCCCCATATATTCGATTGTGGGGGGACGATTTAGGTAAAGAAAAAGGTGCATCACCCAAACTTGTCACTTGAAATGCTCACAACTAGAACTACATAGGTAATGGTCCAAAAGACTAGAGTCTTTGTAAATGATTTTGAATATGATTAGAGTTTATTAGCCATTGTTCTTAGCACTAGTGATTAAAATAGACTTCTTTCCTTTTTATGTTATATGCATTGTTTTTCAATTACTCTGTTCATGAATTGTACCACAAGATTAGAAGTTGATTTTTTTTCTTAAAATACTCTCTTAATGAATTGAGCCACAACCATGATGATTTTTTTTTGAAATACTTTGTCAATCAATTGAGCCATGAACTCAAGATTTTTATTATCTCTAGTTTTACAACCCAAATCCTAAAACACAAGTAGGACCTGGGAGGAATTAAAAGGGGCTTCCCATTATCACCACTATAGCTCGCTAGTTCACTTTAGGTTGTCTCTACTTCAACACAAATGGGGATATCTTTAAGTAAGTCTAGATAAACTTTTTAAAGAGATGGATGGGTGGATCAAGACTATCAACTATACAAATTAGGGAAAATGTAGTCTAAAGGATCAAGCTTAGAGGGCGTTTTTTCTTGAGATGCAGATAGAAAAGGGTTGAGATAAACAAGTTATTTATATCATTAAGTTTTTGTCCATGAATGTAGAAATTGCTTGAAGGAAGCCTAATGAAGGAGAACCTTTAAAACATGCATGAGGGTGTACCTATTAATGGAAAATGTGAGTTTCCACAATAAATGCTAATTAAGATTGATGGTATAAGATTAGCAATTCTAATAATAAACACAAATCTACTTAAGAGGGAAATGAGCATAATTAAATTACTTCAAAAAAGGAAATGTATTACCCATGAATTAAACCTTCATAACATATCTCTTTACAAGGATTTCCTACACCATATTCAACAAGATTAGCTAAAAAAATCATGATACGTCACATAAGAAAGACCCTTCACTTCTTATTGCTATAATAATATTTTCAACTAAATTGATAGGGGGACCTCTCATATTCTAATCACATCAAAAAAAGAGCGAGTAAATTGTTATATTGATTTCAACTCAACTCCTTTTACAACAAATAATATTTTTGTTTGTTAGATCAGTCTACTTCTCTTAGAAAAAAACTAAAAAAACACTAAAATATTTAAAATATTACATAAGAGGGCCACTCAAGACCAAATTGCCCTCATAAAATACAAGAATAACAAGATTACACGAGTAAGTTGCCACATGTCTTCATACTCAACCAACATGCTCTTGTAAGCCCATGCAAGGCCCCATTTGTCCTCTTCTCCTTTGGAACACTCAAGAATTTTCTTCAACAACCATCTTATAATTAGATAGTCTATTTACCAAGTCAAACCACACTATCCCAAAAGGGGTGAAAATATTCCACGTGTGTGTTCAATAATGAAGGAATTCTCCAAGAAGTCCACTTTAACCAATAAATAATACAAAATACTCAAGGAAGAGGCATGCCCTTGACATGTGAGCAATGGAACCACATTGACCAACTAAGATAATAATAAGATAGTCATTGAAGAAGTGCACCCTATGGATATGTCAAAGGTGATTGTGGCTCATCATTAATGTGTACCTAACCCATGCCAAAAAAAGCTAGCTTACTAGGCATGGCTCTCTCTCCAACACTAACCAATCCCTCTAAAAAGGACCTAAGTGGTGCACCCTTGAAGAGTGTGCCACTAGTATTTATTCCTCTTGGATATAGGACAACCAAAACATAGAAAAATCCTTAAAATAGATGTACACCCTCGATAAATGTGTAAGGGTAGATACATCATCAAAGAACCTACTAGTATGCTAACTAAAGTGGAGTAAATCATAGATAAAGTAATCAAAAAATTTGAAATTTCAAAACCATGCCAAATATATCAAATTATTTAGGGCATCTTCGCTAATGCAATAACAAACTTGTTCTTCAAGAAATAACATAAATATATGTGCAAGAAAATCCACTTTGGTCATTATGACAACCTTGAAGCAAGAGATGATGTAGGAGCAAGTGCAAAGGCACAAACCCATGTACAATGACTACCAAACTCGTGAAACCATGAGCCAATGAGTTAGGAGAACATGGAAGAGTAGTGGAACATCCTCCGTTACAATCATAAGGACCCCTCAAACCACATATCATCATGTGAACTCATATTAAATCAAGGGAAAGAGAAGAAGCGTTACATAGACAAATGTGTGTGAAGAAGGTTTAACTATATTTAACCATCGAAGGACTCCAAAAAAATGGGGGTACCCAAGGAGAATGTGTGCATGTGGAGAACTCCTTAATAACACATATCATGTAATGCCCCATGTTATTAAATATATAAATAATAAATAATAAATAATGTGAAGGATCATAATAAATACATGAAAGTAACTACTTTATTAATAAAAGAAAAAAAAATTATGGAAAAGTTAAATTAAGAAAATGTTAAGGTAAACATAAAAATGCATGGTGACAAGTGGTCCTTCAGCATGGATTTTTTCTTTCCATTTTATTCACTATTTAGAGATGAGGTTTTGAACTTGTTCATCACGAATTCTACTTTCTTTGTTAATGACTGAAAATATAATAAACTATTACGATTGTTTTATCTCATATGGAAACACTTGTGAATTATACTCAAGAGCATATGCTGATGCATACTTCATTTTTTCAAGTACATTTTAATCTAAAGGAGCATACTATATTGTACAGTGTAGACCAAATCTTCAAGTGTTTATGGAAAAAGTTACACGCATGATTGAAATAGTGTTCATGGGCACTCAAAATATTTATGTAGAGCATCTTTTAAATCAGTTTGATCCAGAGAAAAAGCTTGTATGCCATTGTGGATACTGTGAATCATGCATGTCTGTAGATGGTAATTATATGAAGGATGTGGCAATTTTGGGATGTGACCTTCAAAAGGTTTCCATAATTGACAACTCGCTACAGGGCTTTAGTGCAAGGAGGTTGGCTCTAAAGAGAAGCCCAAATAAATATTAGAGGTAAGGGAAATTATACGAGGTCTGCAAACATTGTATTACACTTACTAGTGGACTCTCGATCTCGCGATCTTCCACTCCATAGAGCATCAAATCTCTCCCACTGACAGAGTCTTCAAGCTTGGGCTTGAATTTATGACCCGATGATTATTATATGGTGGTAAAACGATGAATCCTTACAATTAAGCTTTTACTTAAGCCGTTTAATGTTGATAGGGCTTGAGAAAGCGATGCTTAATTTTAGAAACCATGAATGACCCCCTTAATCCATCTATATAATTTCTCAAATTTGATAATATCATATTTTTCTAATAAAAATTAATTTTTTTTATTAACATGTAACTTCTCTTATTACCAATTTTTAATAACCATACTCTTGCTTTTTGGCCTAACATGTGTGGTGTTATATTCTATACTATTTTTTTTTCGGAATTGACATATGCAACATATTAAAGATGGTCAAATTGGTAAAAAATGCAATGTTAAAAGTTATGGGTTCAAATCTCACTTTCAAAATTCTAAGGTTAGGGTGGGAAAGTGGTATAAAGTATCCCACTCACATTTCAATCCTTAAATAAATCTAGTGAATTGGCATATAATTAAACTAATAGAAAAATCATATTTTAAAATGGGAATTTATCTTTGTGAAGTTCTAGATCTCATGTAACTTTTCTAAAAGAAAAACATTATTATCATGCATGCATTCCAAAATGTCACCTATGGAGATACATGCTAAATTATACTAATTAAAAATACCATTAAATTGCCTCAATATCAATGATCGAATATAACAATGAAGCGTTCAAGGAACTCCATCCACCGTTCTCAATGGTGCATGTCATACTAAAGCTTACACCAAGCTATTTCAACATGCGTACTTTTAATAGCTCTCAATGCTTTATATTGGTGATTTAGAGGATGATCCTCGAGTTGATTGAAGTTCGGTTTTTAGTAAATTTAGGCCACACGAATTATAAATTGAAGTAAACTTTTTTCTTTAACCCCAAATCAATAACGTAGAAGTAAGGGGCATGGACATATGAATTCTTATATGAAATGGAAGAATGGCTTATAATATTTGCGACACCTTAGGCCTGTATCGTATACCCTGTGTTCAAAGAGAAAAGTAAATAAATGTAATAATTTCAATCATGGAACAATGGGAATAAGTGATGTGACCACAACACATCATACGTAAAGCTTATCAATTTCTTCGGATATGAGGATTTTGAAGTTCAATATAATGTGTTTCATATTATAAAGTTAGCTTTTATGTTATTACAATTATTTTTTTTAATTAGGAGAATAAGTAAATTTTTCGTTGGTTAGTGCGCAGGTTTAGGGTTAAGTTAGAGGGATTGTTTTTAGTCGAGTGAGTTTAACACAATTATCCATAAGCCATTCTAGGTAGATTAACTTAGTTTCAAACTTGGATGAGACTTTAGTATTGGTTAACAAATGGTTTCAGGGGTGGGACATCCATTGTTCGACTTATCCCAATGGGTTTGAACTTATATAAAGCTATCATGATCTATAAAGTTATATGAAAGTCATGGATTTTATTTTGATCCTGACTTTTATGGATTATATTGGTATTTTAAAATAGTTAGTAAATATGTCACTTGGTATAATTTCAAAAATTTTGTGTGAGTAGTTAGGATTCATTGGTTCTTCTATTTCAATCAACACTACTAAGCTTTCAATCTTTCTCCAAAGACACCCAAATGTTAGAAATTGGACTCTAAAACCAGGAAAAATATCAGAAACTCATATGAAAAGGCCCTATATGTCCTTAATATTACATAACACCCTTAATAAAGTGATCATAGAGCATATGTAGAGTGATCCCATCAACAAATAGTATATATCTCAACCTATAACTAGTCATAATTTAAAAGTTATAAAAAGTTCTTCTAAGAATCCCCACCTATGATATGCATTTGTCTAATTTAAGTTAGTGAATAATGTTTGACTAATAAAAGAAATTGATCAAATAGATAGGGAAAGTCTTGATGCATATTATCTACATCCTCTCGGGTAGTAGAGCTCAGGCTATATTGGCCTTAGACCTTTTGGACCTTGACTAGTTCAATTTCTTGCCTCTTGGGCTAACGAACTATATGGTCTAGTATAGAGAATGGTTTAGCTTGAAGGGATCCCTCTTAAAAACATGCAATCATTCAAATTTATGTATTTGCTTTTATTTATTTATTATGCTCCATTTATTTTTATTTTCTATTATTTAGTAATTTGGGGCATTACATACTTTTTCATTGAAGGAACTTCACCATATAGTTAACTTTGGTTTTTAATTTGAACTTATTATGTCGAAGGTATTTTTTATTGTGAGGTTTATCCTCATGACACTGTTCAAATTCGTCGTCCTTGACATAATCTTGAACAAGTGTCCCACAATTCCATATCATTGAATTATGTTACATTATCTGTGCCAAGGTCGAGACTTGCTCAGATCAAATTAGTATTCTCGTTCGCTCCGGTAAAGATCGCGTGAACTTGCTCCATCGCACGTTGACGAAAGCGTCAGGTATCACAATGATTCAGAGGATCGGAAAAGACAAACCTTCCCAACGGTAGGTAGATCGAATGGTGATGTACCGCTAACAATGGCGAAAGTTTATCGTGTCAGTAGCGAGAGCTTAAGGGCATGATCACATAGACGCAGAGCGAAAGAGGGAGACAATGCTTATTGGCTTAGAGAACCTCTGTTT
>APFE031049383.1:52333-83561 GCA_000404065.3 Pinus taeda | reverse complement strand
AAATAGAATAATTAAATAAAAATTTAGGTCCCTCATCTTGGAACTGGTCATATCTAGCTGTTAGAGGTCAAGTTAAATTTAGCTGTTGGAATGGTCTGTCCCTATTTAACTCATTGCTCTGATCGAATCTTCAATCTGATCGACTCTTCAACTTGTCCTGAAGATGAACCACACTGGTTGGTTAGAAACCCGGTGACAAATGATTTGTTATGTGATTTGCCGAAATTACTATCACAAACAAGAAAAAACCAACAAAAAAAACCAACAAAAGAAGCACAAAATATAACAAGAGAATCGTACTGTATGCTGTAAAAGCTCATCAAAAGCTCATCTACCTTAGCCAATTTTGTACCATATTATTTGCTGTCATGTTTTCGATAAGAATGGACTCACAAAGGCAAAGGACAGAATTATAAGTATCCATGAGCCGGTAAACAAGCTATTTCAACATTCCCCAGAATTAGACGTCACAGCCAGGTGTTTTGCTGACCAGAAACTAAGCTATGACCCGGTAAACAAGCTATTTCAATATTCGCCAGAATTATATTTCACACCAGGTGTTTTTCTGACCAAAAACTACGCTGAGCCAACCGTGCAAATGTATATATGAATAATGGCGCCTCTCGAAATTATAATAAATAATTCATTGGTGTTCTTGTTATAATAAAAATAAAATAAAAGAAATGGCCACATTCATTGTCCCCATGTTTTGTCGCAGAATGGGTACTCTGCTTAGGTTTGGCTGAATGATTTATTCAGTAAGACTCGACTCAAATCAAACCATCGAAATTTTGACAAATAAATTCAATTTGAATTTCCGAATTATTAACCATTTTAAATAGTTAATTACTACTTAATATAGGAAACTAGAAGGTTCCCGTACAAGGTATTCACTTCTAATTTTGTTTTGTTCAAATCTTCGCCACCCTGCTTTGACCTACTCTATTTTATCGAATATTCGCTACCCTGAAATAATTGTCTATTTCTTGTCGTAATAGACGCACATTAAACAAAAAAACCATCCAATCACACATTCATACGCAAATTAAAAGATATTTTCAAAGAGATTCCAATTAAAAAAATAACTCATTGCCTGCTGATTCTCGTAATAACTATATATGGAAAACTTTTATCAACATAGAACAACAAAATAAGAAACTATTTACAAAACCGTACAGGTACATCGTTCTCAAATCAAATCTGATCAGAAAGGCATTTAATTCATCCTTAATCTCTAATTTTAAACCAAAAAATAATATATATACTATATATATAAACATCTTTATCCTTTTAAAAGTTAAATATAAATATTTTAACATTATTTTAATATTTTTTACTATTACTTGTTATTTTTTTTAATATCTTGATTGAGTCTGATATATTTTACAATTCCTAGTATAAAAGGATGTTGTAAATTTGTCCCTATATTGAGCCCTTTTATAAAGTAAAATTAAAAATAACAAAATTTATATTCTAAATAGAAAATTAATATTCTTATTATATATTCTATGATATATATATATATAGTATTATATATAATTATAATATATTGTAAGTAATAGAAGTAAATAAATCATGCAATGATCAAAGCTTAAATCTTATATTTTTTAAAAATATTTCAACAAGAGATTTATATAAATTATTTAAAGATCTATGTTAACTCATTTCGATATCAATTTCACTTATAGAAAACAAATTAAGTTTTTATGGTTATTATTTGATTTTATATATATTGTATTTAGCATTCAAAAATACAATTTAAACAATGAAAAATAACACATTGTATTTTGCACTTTAAAAAAATTTGCACTTGAAGAAATTTGATCCCTTTTGACTCATATTAAATGCATATTTAACATGGATTTCTAGTACTTATAAGACCCAAAATATGAAAATTTAACATCCATTTTTACAAAAATCATACTAAAATTTCTAATAAAGACTAATTTATGCAGTTGTCTATAATGAGACTTTTTGGAAGCTTTTCCGGCGGGTTTTTCCGGTCAAAATCCGGCAGCAATTTATTGGAATCGCAAGTTTGATAGCTAGTTTCTGCACAATCAAAGTGACCCAAGGTTTTTTCAGGGTGCTGAATCCAAATATGCAGTTAAAAAACCATTTTCACTGCAACAAATCAAGATTTAACCTCAATTTCCTCCGCCGGATTCCGTCACCGGAATCTCCAAAAAGTCGCATTATAGACAACTCCGTAATTTATAAACTAGTACAGTACACATTGTCATATCGTAAAGTGTGCACATCAAAGTTTCATATTAACAC
Source organism: Pinus taeda (assembly GCA_000404065.3). NCBI lineage: Eukaryota > Viridiplantae > Streptophyta > Pinopsida > Pinales > Pinaceae > Pinus > Pinus taeda. Next base: position 81,281 of record APFE031049383.1, on the reverse strand, counting down.
TTGTAAGGTGTGTCCATCAAAGTTTCATATGGACACTTTCACTTCGCTGACTCTTTCTTTCTTATCTGAGATGTTCTAGAAGCAAGGAAGACAACGGATGCCATTATTGCAATTGAAGAAATATAATAATAATAATTAGATGTCAAAAAGAAGGTCGAAGAAATATAATAATAATAATTAAATGTCAGCGTGCGTTGCCACGATGCAATGTATTTGTGACAAACATCCGGAAGGGAAGGGAAGAAAATGACAATGAAGTTCATTCGCGACCATTTGTTGGAAGAAGTGGACGACCTAAAAACTCAGCCAATCTTATCGAAATAATAAAAAATTCAAAATTGGCGATTCAAATCATCTTTATCGATTACATTTGACGTGATAACTTTATCATCTTCTAATTTTAAAATGGTATGCTGCAACTTCCCTGTTAAATTCTAAAAATATAACTTCCCCTTCTCAAATGAGAAGTACTAGAAGATCTAGGGAAAACATATTCTCTTAAAGATAAAGAGGTCAGTCTCGTGTTGTAAACTCTACAAATAAATAGGGACATTCATGCCTAAATCTAAATGGTCAACCAAGTCAGGTGTACCTTAATTGAGGGTTAATCTCATTCATGCCCAAATATAAAAATTCGGGCAAGTCATATGTAAAGATAGCTTAATTGAGGTTAATCTCCTACCTCAAGATGTTCATATTTTTAATATTTTAAAAATAACATTATTAATATTTATTTTGTAGCTATTTGTTACATTTTTCATATTCAATATTTTTTAATTTATTATTGTTAATTATTTTAAAATTTTAAAATTATTTTTAATAAAATTATATTATAATTTATAATTTCCAATATTAATAAAAATCATAAATAAAAATATTTCTATTCTGTATAATATTTTCATTAATAAATAAAAATAAAAAAAAATTATAAATCACTGAATCATTAAAGGAAAAAAAACCCAATTTACCCCGTGTTTTAGGCAAAAACGCATGAAGAATGACACTATAACAAATATTTGCATAACAATGTCGCAAAAAAAACTAACGCAAGAATCATGATCTCTCACACAACTCACTAATTTCACAAAAGTAATAACTAGCAATTGTCTCAAAAGATACAAAGAGAGGCCGATAGGATTATTAAATTGGAATTGTTGAATTTTTCTAGAAGAATTAATTGGTTTGTGGAAAACCTTGTTTTCTTGGACTGGATCATTGTGCAATTACTTTTCTTTAGATGTTTTGTTTATATCTATATTACCAGCAACACATTGAATGTCTTATTTTATTCCTGCTATCCTTACTAATATCCTTTCCATGCTTTTTCTTGATCAATTTGATGAAATATTCCATTATCCTTTGGTCAAAGTCCTCCCCTCCATATTAGTGTACATCCCGGTAAGTTCAAAGCTTGAAAGCCAACCAAAAAAGTCAACGATAACCACCAGGCACGTATTAAAATTCGTAATGTAAAATTGGCAGACAGAGTTCAGACAAATTACCCCCAAGATGGGTATCACCATTTGTATCCAAGACCTCAAAAACTCCGTTGTCAATAGTCAGAACGCTCACACCAAATGTGCCGTAGCCAAGATAAAAAACAACAATATTTTTCTCTCCAGTCTTCTTGTCCAAGCCATAAGCTATTGCTACAACTGTGGGTTTGTTGATAATACGAGCTACATTCAAGCCAACAATAACACCAGCATCCTTCGTTGCTTGGCGCTGTGCATCAGTAAAATAAGTTGCGCAAGCCCACAAGTTAATAGTCACAACGCAGTTAACGATTGGTTACCCACAACCTCATAAAAAAAAGAAGCTGAAAAGAAAGCATACCAGGGACACTCACCACAACATCCTTTATAGTCTTGCCAAGGAATGCTTCTACAGTCTCCTTCATCTTAGTCAAAATCATAGCACTGATTTCCTAAGGGCTAAATACCTTTGTCTCTCCATCTCAAACCTGAACTTGAATATAAGGTTTCCCATCTTTGTTCACAATCTTGTCTCATACCAATTTCATATCCTTCTGAACTTCTTTGTCTTCAAACCTATATAAAACAAATGTTTTCATTTAATTGTGCTCATCAAGTAAAAGTTTTAAATCATTTTCTTGAAGTTTGGACGGGGCAAAAATCAAATCCTGATTTGACCCCAACCAGAATGTTGCTCGACCTCTAACTTAGCATGCCAATTTCATGACTGGCACCCTTGTGGGTTCAATATCAAGGCGATAATTAGACTTGCAATAAATATAATTGTCTAATAAATAAATAATAGCTGTCACACAGTGGGAGGCTTTATTGGGCTTGGGGGAGAAGGCCAAGGGTTTGAAAGGTTGGCACCCTTCTTTATAGTGTAAGATGCCTCCATTGCTATACCAAAAATACCTATTGAAGCTTCTTCAAGGTTCCTCTACAGTCTGATGAATCCCTCCTCTCCCCAACTCTTTTCCCAAGAATTCTTAACAATCCAGTAGTCTATGCCCGACTCTGACTCATCGCTCACCAGAGTCACGCAGTGGTCTAGCTGGCTTCCGCAGGCACTAGTGAACACACCCTAGAGGTAGATGCCATGGAAAATTAATCAATTGGTAAAATCACATGGAAAAAGCATTAATCGCTAAAAGATAAGCTTACCCAAAGGAATTTACAGCATCTCAAGTGGTAAATTCCATGGGAAATAATTAATTGTTAAAGTCACATTGAAAAAAAATTAGGCAATGGCAATTTTATTTGATGAAGTTTTGGGGATCTTGGGGCAGCATTAATAACAGAAGTTGGGGCAGCATTAATAACAGAAGGACAAAGCTAATCTCTGTGATATTTACAACAGATTAAATATTTCAACTACTGCAAATTAGGAGACGTTATGCCCAACCAAGAAAAGAAACGAAATATCCCTAAAAGCACTCAAACGAGCACCAAATTGAGGCATACTGAAGAATAGACAAAAAATGCCCATGAAATAAACCAGGGTCATTATCCTTCTTTTCAGTAAATTCATTCGCTTTTAAATTCATTAGCTTCGACCACTCATGCTCTGATATAGAGAACCTTCCCAACCCTAGGTTTGTGCTTCGTTTTGGAATTTTAAATATGAAAACTCACTTTTTGTCTCCACAGAAATTCCATTAATTTGGCAATTATAATTTTAACATCCCAATCTTTGTTCCATGGCCGAAAATTTTAGCAGGCCTGTAAATCGTATAAGAGATTTCGTATGAGATATTTGTCTAACTTATTTATCAGCCCGACATAGCTATATTGGTCACTGGTTTGGGCACAGGTGTGTGACCTGTTGCCAACAACAATGTCAAACTAATATATGCAAGCAAGTTTTGTTCATAGATTAACAAGAAGACAGAGCAAATATAAACGAACAAATTTTGTACATGAAGAGTAACAGATATTAATTTACAAATACTACAGAGAACAATGGGGGATTACACCTGAACCTTTTGCACCCAGGTTGGGAATAATCTTACTAACCTGAAATAACAATAACAATTGAACAATATGGAACATTACCTTTCACTCCTGGAGTTAAGATCTATAATAGCTTCCGTAATCATAAAGTTGTTTTGTTCATAGGCTATAAGCCTCAGAACAAACAATAACAATGGCTAACATAGCCAAGCGATGCACATGTATAAATGAAAAGGGATAGAATTGATGACAAGACACCAGGTGGCCGAATCAAGAGGGCAGCAGCCCCAGGCATAGTAGTAGCCTCCGAAGTCATACATGCAGCAGCAGGTGTTGCTATGAGGGCCAGAATAATAGCTGTCACACACAGTGGGAGCCCCTCCATCATTTTTCCCACATGGTTGATATCACAATTTTACACTCAAAGTATGTGAACACCTACAATATATTTTCAAAAGGAGATATAATTGCTGTATCTTTTCTTCAAATAACCCTCATCAGGCGCACACGATCGAACGCTGAATCTTTTCCCCATACTCACACTAACTGACATTTCTCCGATGCTTGAAGATCACGTGCCTCACGTTCTGACCTTCCCTTCCAAGTACTCTGGGATCTTATCATTATCATTCAGCATGTTACTCTGAGAGATGCAGAACAAAACTGGTGACAAAAAAGCATATTGAAAATACACCGAATTAGCGACATTTCACGCAGGATTTTCTGTACTACTACATCGATCTATGTTGAGTCCCATTGCTTGGATGGAAAAATCGTCTATTCGTTGAAGAATATATTAAATTCGGATACCTTTGAAAATTTTGCATCAATTGATCTCTTGTCCTTGGCTCTATTCTCATGACAAAAGATGTTGTCGGCGGAATGGTCCTAGATCTGATTCGAAGATTGAGCACCATCGTTGACTGTTTTTTTCTCCTGCTGCCAGTAAATACATTCGTTGGTAAGGAAATGGAATAGAGAGCGGCTTCTGCAAGGTGGGATACCTAGGGCGGAATACTTAGGCGGAGGCAATGTCTCGAACATCAAGTGGGAGAAGGGCTCGTTGATCACGAGATCAATTCCCATTCTAGATAGCTTGGGATTGTAAATTATCCATGATACTAGACTAGAAATGCCACAAACCAGGACGAGGAATGACATGATGAGGCAAGAGCAGCAGAGGAAACAATTATTGCTTCTTCTTGGCTTCTTCGGGATGACCATCACGCGATATGAGGGGAGCGAGCATCCATGTTATGGAGAATCACGAGATCTGTAATAATGTGGTTGTGAACGTTGGGAGGAAACCAGGCAAGCCAATGCAATGCAGAGTATTGAAGAAAATGATGAGCGCAAGCCAATGCAATGCAGAGTATTGAAGAAAATGATGAGCTGAAAGTGAAACGCACTCTGTGAGATGTTTAATACTAATCAGTGCTTGCCCAGGGAAGAAGAACAACAACAACAAATCACAGGGGAAAGCAATAAAAATATCTTCAAGAATGACATAAAAGAATGGAAAAAAGCAGTAAGGCAACTCAACCAATATTTGGAAAAAACAGTTACGCTTCAAATCAATGGTTGAAAGTGTCTCACCTGATCCAACGGAGCAGGTTAAAAGTGTTGACGATTGTTGATGCATAGAAAGGCCTATCCGCCTAACAAATATAACACATATATTTATTAATTGTTTTTTACTTAAAACTTAATTTAGAAAAAAAATAAAATACTTGAAATACAAATATATATTTTTAAATTTTATTTAAATAATATTATTAAATATAGTTATCAATTATTTTTCATTGGTTGAAAACAATAACATTAAATTTCATTTTAATTTGAGGAAAGTGATCCATATTATCTTTTTCTTATCTACATAACCAACAGTATAATGCATATACACTTATTAATTAAACTTTTATTTAGAATTCGATCTTTTAACGCAATTTAGTTTAATATATTTGAAATATGATCATGTTTTTAAAATTGAAGTTTAAGTTTTATATATTCAATTTAAACCATTGTGAAAATTTGCACTTTGAAAGCTTCGATTTAACTAATTTTAAAAAATAATCAAGCTTATAAAATAAACACGATAGAAGAAAATTTGAGTGAAATCACTCCATAAAACATAATGTATGAAATGGAAGAATAAATTGAATAGAATAAGATTAATAATGGAAAAATCAATTGTATACAATAAAGATTAATTGGCGACCCTCACGCAACTTGAGAATGCCATTCACAATATCGAGATTCGCTGCAACAAAATTGGGCAACATAATCAAAGGAAAAGAATCCGAATTTTGTTTAACGTGAACACGGGAAAATGATGCCGTACATAATCTAAAGCGTCGGTGCTACTAAATTGGCCAACTCGAACACGGGAAAAAATATGCCATACACAATTTAAAGTGCGCTGGCACAAAATTGAACAAATTGAACACCAGAATAGAATGCCATACACAATCTGGAGTGTGTTCGTGAATGTGTGAAATGAAATGAATATATATTTTTTTAGATTTTTAGCGGTTAAAATTTGGTTGGAAATTTTGAAGTGAAATCTTAAACACTATGTAAACTTTTAAAATATTTCAATGGTGCAAAGTTAACTATTAAATTTATAATATAAATAATTTTTTGCCAAATTTTAAAAAAATTAAACTAAAAAAATTTCCAAAAAACTCAATAAAAACAACTCGCAACAAAAATGGCAATGTAACTGCACATTTAAACCTAAATGGCAGTGTAGCTCCACAATTAAACCTTATCATTTCGGTGTGGGAGATTGCAGATTAAAAGAATATGGTTTTGTACATCGTCACCATTACCAACGCAGTCGGGATCCGAACAATTTCAAAATTATTGTCTGCATCAAAACGAGCATAACATGCATGTGATAATCAGGGAGGGCCTGTCTCGAGGACTGTTAAAATAGGATGAGCAATGACCGAGTGGAGACTCGCGACGCATGCCCTGAGGAGAGCGAAGACAATTGCTGAACGAATCAACGATGATAACTTGTTTAATCGTTCCTTCTTTTCGCTGGAGTATTAAATAGAAACTTTCAATTCATAGACGTTCCACTCCATAATGCTCCCTACATAAATGCCACAGCTCTGTGTCAGGAAAATTTTGCGCGGCCTACATAAACCATGTGCCGAGAGACAAGATCATTGATATGTGCTACTGGCTGTTTGAATCTTATCTGACGCGTATAAGAGACAAGATAACAAGCGTAACAGGAAGAACTGAATTGGACAGATGTCAGGTTCATGTATTAATAAACATAACACTGAACAGAAATAGCACAATTTCTTGTTGAATAGCCCCTTAATATGGACACCAGGTGTCAACCTTATAAGTGTTTTTCAAAGGAAAGCCTATCGTCCTAACCAGTGTGGAAAAAAAAATGGATTTTCACTCGACCTTCAACATATGCCCATAGCTATTAGTACGATATTCAGGGAAACCACATAAATGAGACGAAGACTTTATCGATTTCCATCCTTCAATGTGTCGGGGGTCGTTTGCCTTTCATAATGACTGTACACCATGTTACTGAACACAAAGACTTGCTGAGAGCCCATATTGAATGTGCTCGGCCTTCTAGTAGATGCTTCGTACAATCGTCCTTATGCCTCATTAATTTTCGAAGAAACCATGGGACTCATGGGAACACAAGACTTTGTTTAACGCCTTCAAGGTAACTTCTTTTTGTATTTTTATAATGTTGAGTTTTTAATTAATTTTGATGAAATTTTTTAATTATAAAGGCTGAAATTATAATTTTAAGTGGTAGAGTGTGCATAAGTTAAATGTTTAAGAGGTTTTGGAGAATATTAAATTTATTTTCACATTAAAATGATAAGGTAAATAATAAAATATCGTGATTTGATTAAAGATGTTGTCAGAATCACCTACTTAGATTAATATGATCAGGTAACTTAAACGAATAAAGTTACTTTGACATTTTCATATTGAAATTGTTTATATAAAAAGGCCACAGAATAAGGTTACATTGACATTTTTTTATCCTCCAATTATTTCTATAAATTCATATTCTAAAAGCCAAAGATTTAATGAGGTGATTTTTTTAATTGATTGTGTACGATTAGAAATTGGAAAAATTATAATTCAAAATTGAAATTTTTTAATAATATAAATGTTTTAAAAAATTCCAATGCATTTGTTAAATTCAAAAATATAATTGAAATGATAAATAATTATGTTACCAAAGTTTAGTGTGAGAAGAAAAAAATCACTTAAAAACTACACTCGTAAAATAATAAATTATATTAGAAAACGCATATACAATTTTAATACGTGTATGTATTTGTTGAAATTAAATCCATAACCAAAAAAAATAAGATGATGCAATGCAATGAAACTCATTGTTTTATTTTTATGGGCAAAATGAAAGAATTAGTAAACGGACACATACATGTATGTATTTGTTGAAATTAGACCCATAAGCCAAAAAAATATGAGGCAATCCAAACGTGTTATTTTATTTTTATTCACAAAATGAAAGAATTAGCAAATGGAAGCATAATGTGAGTTTAATTTTTCTCATACAACTAAACATTTTAGATTTAAGGTTTTGAAAAGTGTATGAAAGCATTTTAATATATTTTCCTTATAATTTTAAATTTGAGATTAGAATATCTTTTTAGGTTTTTTTTTTTTTCACATTGTAATTTAATATGGTAGCAAAGCCTGTAGTAAGTAGATTTATCTATTTAAGAAAATTAGTTTTTTTTTGTGCTAAATTTCCTTTTCAGATTATATTAAATATGCTTGAGGATTTATGAGATTTTTGAGTTTAAACATGGGTTTTTGAGTGTTTTTATGTAATTTTTATGTGCAAATTTACATAAAAAAATGACTGAACAACAACATATAATAGACATTAACATCACCATAAACAATATCACAACATCACATAATGAAGGAGTTCACCCCTCCTAGGCTACGTCTCCTTGGTCTAGCTTCCAATGGCTTGCCCTCTCCATTATGCTAAAAAATGGGAATGCATTAGTTTACAATGCTAAGAATAATCTAAAACCTATTCCAATGGCTCTAGAATGCCTAAAAGAACATGTGTAGCCTCTTTCTGCTCCTGATTTGGTCAAAAAGCGAAGAAGTTATGGCCTTTCCCAATCCTTTACTAATCGCACTGCAAATTCTGCAAAATCCGGCATCATCTTGCATTTTTTCCCCTAAAACGCACTAACATAGCAACAATTTCACCGAACACCAAGCGAAATTGTCGGACAGTTTAAATGTTTGCTAATGCCTATGCACCAAAAATTATGGCCACGTGCCCAGGGCTAAGGCCAATGACTTGCCCTCGTCTGCTAAGCCCCCGCTCCTCCTTCACGGTGGTCATGTGCGGTGGTGTAACCATGCGCTGGCCCATTCCCCAAACAATGTGGACATGAAACTTTAAATACAACGAGCAAACATAGGGGTTAAGAACTTCCGTCGTGGCTTGTTGGTAAAGGTTGTGTATTTGTGTTTGGAGGTTGCGGGTTTGACACTTGATGCCTTCACTTGGACTATAGCCAAATTTTTGGTGGCCCCCCGAGCCCCCACGTGGCAGCGTCAGGCTTGGCCACGTGTCAGCCCGTGGTTGGTCACCACTCCAACCAATCACAAACGTGCAAATTCGACCAATAATACCATGCCACTTGTCATCACCCCATTCGCCAAAGGAGCCCATTGACTAAGTCAAACTTCCAGACACCCTGCCCAGCGAGTGCCACGTCAAGAGTATGGACTATTGATTATGCTGTCAATTTTTTTTAAATTCGTCTGTCTAGGAAAGTGAACATAACTCGTTTCTAGATTCATATGGAGTCTATTTCGCGTGAAATGAGTTGCTCCAAATTCAAGATGACAAGCAGTATGCATTCATCTAGGTTCTACACCAATCTGACAATTTTGAATTTTGAGTTATTTTTTTCAGCACCTGATCATTCCTCCCCACTGGAAGCCTTGTGGACCCCAAAAGATCACTTTCAGTTGTCCAGAAGGTGAGGGTATAGTTCCCTTACCTTTCCAATCTTGATCCATTTGGCATTTGAAGGATTTGTTCCCTTGAGCCCCACTCAAAGGTAATCCACATTCCCTCATTTTGAAGACCTTGTTCTTCTATCAAGAATGGTACCTTGTTGTAGTTCATCAAGGTATTCAGGAGAAAAATCCTCTATGGAAGGAATTTGGACATTTCTCTTTGATCTCCAATCAACGGAGGCTCATACAACCTTAAGTTCTCAACATTAACAATAATGTAAATTTGCATATATGAGGGAAAATCCAACCTGAAGGCATTGTTACCAATCTTTTCCAAAATTTTGAATGGATCATATCTAATTGGTTTGTTTTTTACCTTCTCCTTGGAGCCTCTCTTTGCTAATGTGAAGCCAAACTTCTCACCAACTTGGAACTTGTGATCTACACGATGCTTGTTTTTCCTTGCTTTGTACTTGTCTTTGCTCTTTTCAAGTTGTTCTTGAACTCTTTGGTGTACCAATTGGAATTGTTCAATGAATCTTCTTTCTTTGCCTCTATCATTATGACCATCAATAGCAACATCTTGTGCAAAAATAAAATCCAAAGGAGACTTAGGAAAGTATCCCAAACATGCCTCAAATGGCGATGTTTGAGTTGAAGAGTGCTTGGCCCGGTTGTAAGCATGTTGAATATAATGCAAATGTTCATCCCACAACTTAGGATGCTTACTGCAATACCCATGAAGAAGATGTATCATTGTCATGTTTACCACCTTTGTTTGACCATCTGTTTCCAGATGAAATGTTGTACTCTTTTTCAATTTGTTGTCCATGAATCCCCACAAGCTTGAGCAGAAATTCCCAACAAAGCGAGAATATCGATCACTAACAATGGATGTGGGAAATCCAAAATGCACCCATACATTCTAAAAGAATAACTAAACAATTTGTTCATATGTAACTTTCTTTTTACATGACATCAAAATACACATTTTGCTAAACCTATCCACCACTACATACAAATAATCATGACCTTTTTTAGACAATGGAGGACCTCCTACAAAATCCATGGAAACACTCTCCCATGGTCGTGAAGGAACCAGAAGTGGTGTGTACAATCCTAACTTCCTATTGTTAGGCTTACTAGCTACACATAATGAACATCCTTTAATAAAATGTGACACACTTCCAAGCATGCGAGACCAATAACAATACCTCTATATATGTGTCATTGTCTTACTTACACCGAAATGACCAGTAATAAGAGAAGTATGTGCCTCTCTTATGATGTTGACTCTTTCTCCTTGTGGAATACAAAACTTGCCAAGATGGTACAACAAGTTATCACGCAAATGATAATCCAATTCCTATACTTGGTTACCTTGACTCAAGCTTGCATAAACATCATGAAAGTCATTGTCTAATGCATATTTCTCAATATAACTTTCATGCAAAATAGAATTATGCTTGAGTAAAGTAGGTGCACTAATAATAGGCCTAGAAATCACATCATAAACTTTATTGTAGATACCTTTGTTATACCTGATTACCAAGTAGAATTGTTGAAAAAAACCCATCCATCGGAAGTGCCTTGATTGTTGCAACTTTCATTGAGATTGCAAGTATTGCAATGGCTGATGATCAGTGTGAATGATTGTTTCCTTACCCATCAAGTAGTGTTTCCACTTTTTCACACTTTGCACCAATGCATACAATTCTTTGTCATATGTAGGATAATTAATCATTGCACCATTGAAAGTTTCTGAATGAAAATAGATAGACTTACCATGTTGCATGAGGACTGCACCCATGGCATAGTCACTAGCATTAGTCTGAATCTCAGATGTCCATCTCAAGTTTGGAAGTGCAAGTACTGGAGATGAACCGATCTTTTCCTTTAATGCATGAAAGGTCTTTTCTTTTTTCCTCCCCACTGAAAAAACATTTTTCACACTTGTTAATGCATGTAAAGGAGTTGTTATATAAGACAAGTTAGCAATAAATTTCCTCCAATATTGAGTTGCTCCCAAAACTTCTTACCTCAGTAATTGTCTTCGGCCTTGGCCAATTCAAATTGACATCAACCTTGGAGGGATCTATTTTCAAATCACCTCCTCCAACAATATGACCCAAGTAAACTAAATAAGTTTTTCCAAACTCACACTTTGACATCTTTAAATAAAATTGTTCCTTCTTTAAGACATCAAGTACTTTTCTCACATGCATGACATGTTCATCACGAGATTTACTGAAAATTAATATGTCATCTTAGTACACTATAACAAAATCATCAAAAAATGGCCTCAACACATCACTCATCACACCTATGAAGGTAGTAAGAGCATTACATAAACCAAACAACATAACTAGCCATTCAAACAAATCTTGTTTTGTTTTAAATGTTGTCTTCCAAATGTCTTCTTTAGCAATTCTAATTTGATTGTATCCACTCCTTACATCCAACTTAGTAAAATAATATGCCTCTTTTAATTGATTGAGTAAATAATCTATTCTAGGTATTAGGTAATGGTTCTTTACCATAATCTTGTTCAATCCATGGAAGTCCACACACATGCACCATGTTCCATCCTTCTTTGGCACAAAAACAATAGGTGAACCACATGGCAAAGAAAATGACTTGATGATCCCTTTATCCAACAACTCTTGAATTTTCTTTTTAATTTCTGCACTTTCCATCACTGACATCGTGTACATGCCAATGTTAGGAAGAGGACTATCTTGTTGCAACTGTATCTCTTGTTGGATTCCTCTCTTGGTAGGAAATCTTTTTGGTTCCTGAAACATCTCATCATATTGGTTAACTACATCAACCAATTCAGATTTCAATCTTGAATCACAACCTTTAAAAGCTTCATTACCAACATCATTCTTGGGTTTGATCATTAGAAGCAAAACATTCTTGCTTGAATTCAATAGTGTTTTCATTTGTCCCGCATTAACAAGTGAAAGATTTATTTTCTTGCTATGATCTCTCACAATATATTCTACTCCATCTTTTTACAAATGGTATTTATTTTCATGTCTATTGAAGATACATTTTTTGTCATAGAGATACAAGCTGCCCAAAACTATACCACATATGTCTAATGGCACGACATCAAGCTCCACTTCATCTATGAAATTTGCAGTAATGGTGAATTTTAGTTTACTCTTTCTAGTTACTTGCAATTGTGCATTGTCACACACCCATCCAAGTGGATATGGTTTATGATGTGGAATGGTTTCCAAGTTTAAACTTTTGCCAATGTTTTCAGAGATAAGACTGGCTTGAGAGCCATTGTGGAAAAGTGTATCAATTTTTTTATGTTTTGAGATCACCCTTATGTGAAAAAGCTATATCTTCTTATTTTCATTTGGAGTTTCATTGTGTGAATTTGAAGTACTAGTGAGAGCAATGGATTATTTTCCCTTCATACCCATTGATATAAATTTAATTTCATCACCCGAATCAAATCCCAAATCTTGTTGAGTGGTTGTAGTTGTCTTTTGTTTTCCCTTGTTGTTGAATATCTTTGGTTTCATTTCGGGATGAAGCTTCCAACAATGAGCTTTATTGTGACCCTCTTTGGAACAATGCTTGCATATTAATTTCTCTCCTTCCTTATTGCTAGATGCATTTTTCTGTCCCTTCCCTTTGAAACCCTTTTCTTTTCCTTTACCCTTAAATGGATTTTTACTACCCTATTCTAGAGTGTTTTTCCCTCTTCCCTCAAGATGAGTGGCTTTCACACACACCTCATCTAGATTATTGGATTAAACATAAGGATAGTGTGCCTAAGGTAACTGTGTAAACCCCCTAAGTACTTTAGCAATATGCCTTGTGATTGCAAATCTACACCTAACATTAGAGACATTTTTATGAATTCTTGGGTGTAATCTTGCACATTTTGACGTTTAATTTGTCTAAAGTTCTTCCAATTCATGATGGCTTTCTGCATATATGCTAGAAGGTAGAATTTTCTTTTAATTGTAGCACTGAAATTAGACCAAGAAATTGAGATCTTACCATGTTTTTTTATCTCCTCTTGTGTCTTTGATTCCGACCATACCAATGTTGCACCCTCCATCCTCAAGGAAGCTAATTGAATCTTTATGTCATCCTCTTGAAGGTTTTGAATTCTGCAATATACCTTCAACTGACGAATTCAATTATCAAGCTTCATGGCATTCACTTCACCATTATACATGGGTAGTTAAAATTTAACATCGATTTTTAACAAGGGTGATTTACCAGTTCCTTTTGAGGTATGTTGATGAGTATGAGTAAGGGTTGTGTTAGTGGAAGAGGGTGAAGATGCCCATGAAGAAGAAGATGAAGAAGATGGTGGAGATGCTGGAGGCTTAACACCATTTCCATTACCTCCTCCCCCTGAAGAACCTTCCCCTTTGGGAGGTTTGGATCTTTCACCCTATAGTCTGGTATTCCTCTCTTCATAGAGGACCTTAACCATCTCTATCATATCAAATAAAGCCTTCCTGAAGACCTTCTCATCTTTTTTCATGTTTGTAGGTTCTCCTTCATGAGACATGCTCACTAGAGTCTCAATTGCAACTTGAGGAAGAACTGGTGGTGAAGATTGTGGCAACCTTTCCCTCCTTCCCCTTGACCCAACTTCAGGGCTTTCAACCAGCTTCCATTCTCCTCTCTTGGGTTTTAACCTTGTAAGCATGACATTCACTTGAAAACAGTTAAATCCTTCTTTCACAAATAAAACCAAGAGTTCTGATACCAAACTTTATCTAATTAAGAAAATTAGTTTTGCTGTGCTAAAATTCCTTTTCAGATTATATTAAATATGCTTAAGGATTTATGAGATTGTTTGAAAGTTTAAACATGGGTTTTTGAGTGTTTTTATGTAATTTTTATGTGCAAATTTACATAAACAAATGATTGAACAACAACATATAACAGACATTAACATCACCATAAACAATATCACAACAGCATATGATGAAGGAGTTCACCCTCTTGGGCTATGTCTCCTTGTTCTAGTTTCCAATGGCTTAGCCCTCTTTATTATGCTCAAAATTGTGAATACGCCAGTTTACAATGCTCAAAATGCTCTGAAACACGTTCAAATGGCTCCAGAATGCCCAAAAATGCCTGTGTAGTCTCTTTCTTCTCCTGATTTGGTCAAAAATTGAAGAAGTTATGGCCTTTCCCAATCTTTTGCTAATCGCACCAAAAATTCCCCAAAATCTGCCATCATCCTACAATTTCTCCCCCAAAACACGCTAACAAAGCGATAATTTCATCGAAAATTGGGCGAAATTGTGAGACAACTTAAATGTATGCTAACGCCTATGTACCGAAAATTGTGCCCGAGACTAAGGCCAACAGTGTGCCCCCGCCAGCCGAGCCGCCACTCCTCCTCCGTAGTGGTTGTGTGCGATGATGTAACCATGGGCTAGCCCCACATGGGCTGGTTCATTCCCCAAACAACGCGGACATGAAACTTTAAATACAACGTGAAAACATAGGGGTTAAGAACTTTTGACGTGGCTTATTGGTAAAGGTTGTGTATTTGTGTTGAGAAGTCGTGAATTCGACCCCTGTTTCCCCCGCCCGGACTATAACCAAATTTTTGGTGGCCTCCCAAGCTGCCACGTGGCAGCCTTTAGCTGGGCCTTGTTAGCTCGTGTTTGGCTACCACTCCAACCAATCACAACATAGAAATTTGACCAATAATACCATGCCACTTGTCATCACCCCATTCGCCAAAGGATCCCATTGACTAAGTTAAACTACCATATACCTTGCCAAGTCAACGCCACATCAATAGTACGGACTGCTGACTGGGCTGTCAATTTTTTTTTAAAATTCAACTACCTGGGAAATTGAACAGAACTCATTTCTGGAGTCATACGGAGTCCGTTTCGTGCGAAACGAGTTGCTACGAATTTAGGATGATGATCACTACACAGTCTTCTAGGTTCCACACCAATCCAACAACTTTTAATTTTGAGCTTTTTTTTTTAGCACCTAATCATAGATACATGAGATGGATGGATTTTATCATGGATAAAGTGTTAGGGTAGTTTAGGTAAATTTGACTTGGTTAAGTTATGGGTGGTTTTTGAACTTTAGTTTATTGACTTATGGGATTCATATGGAATATAGTCTATTTAAAGGAGAAAATATTCCAGGTGAAATTGTCCTAGTAGTCATTGGGATCCCAAGAAATGGTGTCTTTAGACACCACTACTTCTCTCATTTTTTATCCTAAGAAGTGATATCATAGCATGGAGAATTTCAAATTTGTGGTTAAATTTTCTATGTGTTAATTAGAGCATGGCTATGAATGGCCAAGGGTTGAGGAGAGGCACTCACTAAGAAGGTTGGAAAGAAGTGTTGGAGGGTGTTCAAGCTATTATTGCTAAAGTTTAAAAGAAGATAAAGTGGGTCGTGGTCATTAATGGAGGCGAACATGAGCCTCAATCTTCTGGAGAAGGAAAAATTCCCTAGAAATGAAGATGATGATGGCAGGGACCGGAAAAGACATGAGGAAGTTACCCAAGCCTGTGGCTTCATCTAGTGATTTCTAAGAGAAGGGTGCCCTTGGCGGATATGGTCCAGACTATGGTGTGTCAGTCACACCTTGCATAATGAGTTTGTGGAAATGGAGACCATGGATGTAGGGGAGTTGTTACCACACATATGACATTCCATAAAAATTAGTTAAGCCCTGGATGGAGTTAGAAACCACCTGATTGATGAAGAAATGATACACCCTAAGGCACAACTAGTTGATGGCCACAAACTAGGAAGAGGTGGAACCCTTGTAATCTTGCTATGGGGGGGGGAATAATACCCTAGAAGTCCTCCATCCAATGCCACCACACGATGCAGACACTCCACAAGAGACATCAAATAGAGAAGGAAATGCTAATGAGTAGGGTTTTCATGGAGAATAGGCAACAAACACTGAACATGGAGGTGACAGTAACAACTACATGGATATTTTGCATTTTATTTGAAGGAGGGACATAATGTCCTCCCCATGCATGTTGAGATAGAGGAGAAGTTATTAGGTAGGGTAAAAAACCCCAAGGACTATGTTGAGGCTCAAATGTGACATTGTTGGATTGAGTGATCTACATTCTATTTGCATTATGAACAAGGGTGTATTTAGATAAGTTGTGATCATATTGTGGTTGTGTATTATATTTAGGAAACAGAGCATGGCACAATGGTATGTCATAAAATCCATATAGTTGAAGCATGTTCCTTAGTTGAGTTAGAATGGCTAGTTAGTATGTGGTTAGAAGCATCATAAATAATATTAATAGTGTTAGCTTAGGATGTGGTCAAAGATGTGGATGAGTAGAACCTAGTGGCATGAGGAGTGATAATAGATGTCAAGTCATTTCGGGAGGTGTATGAATTACATTCCAAGGGATGATTCTATAATAATTTTGCAAGGAGTGATTTGTTTGAATATAATGAAGTGGATGTTGGTGAAAGAGAAACTAAACATGACTACTCAATGAACCATTGTCGTAGAAGCACATATAAATGAACAGTAACAATATTGGCATGGTTGTGTGGTCAAGGAAATTAGCTCAAGCAGAGTGCTATTGTGAGCATGCACAAGTAACAATAATAATGGGAATTGGATGGGCCATGATAGTGCAACTCATGTTGAAATCCTAGGTCAGCATATGGATTGGGAAAGATATTGGAGGAGAGAGAGGTAGAATAGAGAAAAGAAAGAATGAAGACAAAGGCAATGGCCTTAAAGTTTAGTGAAGGAGCCAACGTGTGATGAGAGTTGTAGTATTTTGATAATACTAGTGGTGTGTGAACATCCTAAGGGACTAGGTAGATCGTCCTAAGTCAAGTTTGGGAGGATGGTTATGGATTTTAGTTTTTTGTGCATGTTATAATTTAATATGTTAAAACATATTGTAGTAGGTAGATCCATGAGATGGATGGATTTTACCATGGGTAAAGTCTTAGGGTAGCTTAGGTAAGCTTAACTCGATTAAATTACTAGTCATTTTCAAGCTCTAGGTTATCGACCTGTGGATTCCGTGTGGAATATAACCTATTTAAAGGCGAAAATACTTTAGGTAAATTTGTCCTAGTGGCCATTGGGATCCCAAGAAACATTGTCTTTACACACCACCAATTCTCTTCATTTCTAATCTTACAAATTGGTATCAATGCCTGGGGAATATCAAAGTTGTGGTTGAAGTTTGATGTGTGTTGAATAGGTCAAGGTTGTGAATGGCTAGGATTGGAGGAGAGGAAATCATCGATCATGTTGGAAATAAGTGTTAGAGAGTGCATAAGTTGTTATTACAAAAGTTTGAAAAAAGATAAAATGAGGTGTGGGCGTATATGGAGCTGAACCATGAGACATATTCTTCCAAAGAAGGAAAAACAACCTAGAAATGAACATGCTTACAACGAGGATTGAAAAAGAACGAGGAATTTTCCTAAGCATGTGGCTTTGTGTAGTGGTTTCAAAGAGAAGGGTGACCCTAGTGGATATGGTGCAGACTATGGTGTGCCTGTTGCTCCTTATAGAATGAGCTGGTGGACATGGAGGCCATGGATGTAGGGGAATTGTCACCCCACATATGATATTCCACAAAAATAACCCAAGCCATGGATGAAGTTAGAAACCACTTGATTGATGCATAAATGATAATCCTTGAGGCACAATTAGTTGAAGACCAAAATCCAGGAAGAGGTGTTAAACCTTGTATTCTTATGTTGCATGGGACTAAAACCCTCAAAGTATTTTTCCAATGCCACCAAATGATTGGGACACTCCACAACATATATCACATAGATAAGGTGACAACAATGAGTAGGGTATTCAATGGTGGAGATGCAACAAGTAGTGAAGGAGGAGGCATGAATAATGGTTGCATGGATCTGTTGCATTTGCTTTGAAGGAGTTGTGTAATTTCCTCCCCACACATGTCAAGATAGAGAAGAAGTTGTTGGGAAGAGCAACAAACCCCAAATTCTATATTGATTCTCAAATATGACAACATTGGATTGAGTTCTATAACTCGCATTCACATTGTGAGTAGGGGTGTATTTAGACAAGTTACTATCAAGTTGTGGTTGTGGATGATAGTAAGGTAGCAAAGCATGGAAAAAGGGTATATAATAAAACCCATAAAGGTGAATCACGTTCCTTAGTTGAGTTAGAAAGGCACATTGATACATAGCTAGAAGCATCAGTAAAATAATTCCCAGGGTTAGCTTAAGATGTGGTCAAAGATGTGGACTAGTAGAAGCTATTAGTGAGAGGAGTTGTATTAGACATCAATTTTTCATTCCAAGGGATGACTCTATAATAATTTTTCAAAGAGTGATTTTTTTGAAGATAATGAAGTGGATGTTGATGGAAGAGAAACTAGAGGTGACTACCTAGTGAACCACCATCATATAAGCACATATAAATGAATTTGTAGTAGTATTAACATGGTTTCACGGTGGAGGAAAATAACTCAAGCAAAGTTCTATTGTGAGCATCACACAAGTAACAACAATAATGGACATTGAATGGGCCATGAGAGTGCAAGTCATGTTGAAACCCCAGGTTAAGGTATGGATTGGGAGAGATATAGCAAGAGAGAGAGAGAGGTGGCATAGAAAAGAGAAAGAATAAATATGGAGTCAATGGTGTTGAGACTTAATGAAGGAGCCAATGCGAGATAAGAGTTGCAGTGGTTTGACAACAATTTTGGTGTGTGAACACCTTTAGAGTTTTTGGTTCATTTTATGGAATTTTTCCATAGAAAAGTGTATTTCCCAAGGAATTTGTAAGACCTATCTTTTATGGATACATGTTGTGCAGAAGAACATGATAACGCAAGTTGTGAAATGAATCACTTAGATAGGTATGAGGGTGGTAGGTGTACTCATATGCTAGCTTTAGCTCGATTGTTGTAAGACCTTAAGATCTTGATTAGGCATACATGTAGTTTAGTGGCACGTGGAGTTAACAAGTTGTGGAATGGACCACATGGATAAGTGCTAGGGTGGCAAGTGTACTGGTATGCTACCTTAAGTGGTGGGGGGGGGGGGGGGTGTGCACGTGGGTGAATGTGAGATCTCAGATGAGATGGTTACTGAACCATGTATGAGAAAATGTATCTTAGATAACAAACAAATATAATGGCTAGTTATTCATGTATTTAAATAGATTGTAATTTTTTTATATGGACTTCGAGAGAGTGATTAGGACTAGGTTAATCTCCCTAAGTCAAGTTTGTAAGGGAGGATTTCTAGGGTAG
Organism: Pinus taeda; assembly: GCA_000404065.3. NCBI lineage: Eukaryota > Viridiplantae > Streptophyta > Pinopsida > Pinales > Pinaceae > Pinus > Pinus taeda. The sequence continues at coordinate 61,555 of APFE031049383.1, read as the reverse complement.
TTCAAATAAACTTGACTAAGTCAAGTTACCATTGGTTTTTGAGCTTTAGGTTTATGAGAACCTATGGTATTGACCCATGGTATTCATGTGGAATATAACCCATTTAAAGGAAGAAAGACTAGGTAATTTTCTCCTCATGGCCATTCGGGTCTAAAGCAATAATATCTTTAGACACTATCACTTCTCTTTGTTTCATGATCCTAAGAAAAATATTTGGAGCTATATATCCTATTATCACAGTTAAATTTCACTCACAATAATGAGTTACTTTATGTCTAACAGACCTGTCCAAGGTCTACCCAAAGGGAGGGTGTTTGAATAAAGTGTGATACAATATCTAGTGAAAGTATGGGTGTTTAAATTGGAAAGATGTATTGGGTTCATATTGGCAGGGGGATAAATAATATGATTTTTAGAGGTATTTTCCAATATGTAGCCAAATTAAGGGTATTTTTTAGTATGCCACAAACGCACGTGATATTTCATAGGTTCATTGAGTGAATCCCTATGAAGCATACATATAAACTCAAATAAAAGATGTGAACATTAGTGGAAGACATGAATGAAATGAGAGATGTATTTATCACTTTTCATTCTACCAAGTAGAAGTACATAATTGAGCCTCCTCACCTACTATCAATGATATAAAGACTTGTTTGTGCAAGCTTATAGCAGAAGTACACTATGGGTTAAAATTTTGGTGGCATTTTGGCATTATAACTTTATCCTCCCTTTGTGACTTATGGACAACTTGTTTATATAAGTTTCTCTCAAGAGTGATCACAATGAATCTAGACACTTTCTTAACCATGTTCAATGTTTTGATCCTTTTCCACTCTAAGTGATCAAACATGACTTGAGCAATCTTATCCATGCAAATTTTGCACTCGGATTCCCTAATTCAATGGCAGATAGGAATTGTTAGCCCTATGATCCTCAAGTTACTATGACACAGGGTATTGTCACGCCCAGTGTTTCTCAGCTAAAACAACAAGGGAGTGTTGAAGCCTCCAATTCCACCTTTCTCTAGTCTTCCGAAAATCACTTTTCGGCACACTAACTTTGTTAAATGTTGTAGCTATGTTTGGTCTTCATAATGTTCATTTGTATTTGTAATAATACAATATAATTTGTATTTGAAAAAACAAAAAATAATTGAAGCATGATCTTCATGCTTCAAGAAAATAAAAAATTTATTGATTGGATTTTATGTTGAAAAGAAAATTTTAGAAGGAATAGTCTTCATGACCTTATGAAGAGCATGAAAATGAAAATGAAAATTTGTACTTTAGACACAACTAGATGCCCAAGTCGGCCTTCTAGTGATGAAGTCATGCCAGCCAAAGAGGTACTTATTTAACCCCTTCCAACATGTATATAAAGATACCACTTAATCTCCACTCTAAGGAAATTCACATCTCTTCTCATCAAGTGTATGTATTATCTAGCATAGAGAATGGGGATAAAGAAGAAGAAGGTCAATTTGAAGAAGAAGAAGAAGAAGTCAAATTTAAGATAATTATCCTCACATATTTGTTCTTTTGTTTCCTTGCATGTGTGATATTGAAGGTCTGACATTTCTATGGTAAAGTCTAGTCACAGGTCCAAAATTCTGAGATAAAGGAGAGTCTGAATTTTGGCCCTAGTAAAAACCTATAGCGAGTTTGTGTAGAGGCTCCTTGAAGTGATTTGGTGAAGTTTGAATAGGTATCTTGAGGCATATTGTAGTTTTCATCTTGCTAGTTAGTTTGACTTTGATGCATCTCTTATTCCATTGATTCTCTAATGAAAATGTTGGTTGGGTTCCCCCCCCCCATAATGTTCATTTGTATTTGTAATAATACAATATAATTTGTATTTGAAAAAACAAAAAATAATTGAAGCATGATCTTCATGCTTCAAGAAAATAAAAAATTTATTGATTGGATTTTATGTTCAAAAGAAAATTTTACAAGGAATAGTCTTCATGACCTTATGAAGAGCATGAAAATGAAAATGAAAATTTGTACTTTAGACACAACTAGATGCCCAAGTCGGCCTTCTAGTGATGAAGTCATTCTAGCCAAAGAGGTACTTATTTTACCCCTTCCAACATGTATATAAAGATACCACTTAATCTCCACTCTAAGGAAATTCACATCTCTTCTCATCAAGTGTATGTATTATCTAGCATAGAGAATGGGGATAAAGAAGAAGAAGGTCAATTTGAAGAAGAAGAAGAAGAAGAAGTCAAATTTAAGATAATTATCCTCACATATTTGTTCTTTTGTTTCCTTGCATGTGTGATATTGAAGGTCTGACATTTCTATGGTAAAGTCTAGTCACAGGTCCAAAATTCTGAGATAAAGGAGAGTCCGAATTTTGGCCCTAGTAAAAACCTATAGCGAGTTTGTGTAGAGGCTCCTTGAAGTGATTTGGTGAAGTTTGAATAGGTATCTTGAGGCATATTGTAGTTTTCATCTTGCTGGTTAGTTTGACTTTGATGCATCTCTTATTCCATTGATTCTCTAATGAAAATGTTGGTTGGGTCCCCCCCCCCCCCCCCCAATGGGTTCTCCTAGGGTAAAGTCTTGTTGTTTCTTTTTGGATTGTGATCTCTATTGTTGTATTTTCACTATTGTTTAATTTCTAAATGTATAATTTCTTAATGATGCATCAAAAGTGAAAAATATTCATCTACATCATTGAAAGTAATTATCAAGTTTCAGAAAGAAGTGTTTGTATAGTTTGCACTAGGAAAATCAACATGATTTAGAGCTTTGATGAAGGAAAGAGGAAAGAGATCATTCTTGAAGAAGACTTACATTGAGATCACTTTGAATAAACAATGGATCTATAATCAAGTTCCATCCATGGATTCTATGAAATTAGAGAACAAGTTAGAAGTGTCTACTAAATTTAGAGCTTGGAAGACAAGAATCGACCTAATTCTCGCAACGGAAGATCGTTTGGAAATTGTGCGAGGAAAAGTGACTAAACCTAGAAATGATGCAAGAAAGAAGATGTACAAGAAATATGGAAACATTTCCATGAGCATCATCGTGGACTCAATCAAGGATCATCTAATTCCATACATCTCATAGCTTGACAGTTCAAAGAAGATGTATGATGCCCTTATTGGTTTGTATGCCATCAACAACATTGACCAAGTCATGAGTTTGAGAAATGAACTTCGTGATATCATAAAGAGGAAGAATGATATAATGGCTTCATACTTTGTCAAACTTTATTGACTAAGAGATCAAATACAAGTTATTGATGAAATTGTGTGTGACAAAGAACTAGCGATCTCATCACTCAATGAACTACCACATTCAAGGGATTTGTTTGTATCAGGTATAAGCAGATGAAAGGAGTATCCAAGTGAGGTGGATTGTGAGACCACATACAAAATACCAATAGAGGTTGCAAAATCATAGTTAGATACATAAAGAATTACATCCCAAAGGTAGGCATACCCATATTCTATATTGAGAGAATAGAGAATGGCCACCCACACAATGTACCACAGACTAATGCTATTACGGACTAGTCATGATACACGATAGATCTCTAGCACAATAAATATAAGTAGGGATAGAGACTGATGCAAACGTCCCTAGTGATGGACATCAGGGTATGTAATACTAAAAATAGAAATAAAAATAAAATTTTCTAAAATACTTAGCAGTGCTTAAATATCGAGGTTAAGATAGATATATGCTTGTCTATTTTGGTAACGTATTTTTAATTACACAAAAATGCACTTCTACAATGTAGTATTGAGAGATGCTGTAATAGTAATATTGATGTGGCCATATGTTTGAATGAATTTTCTTTTATAATAATCATAATAGATAACATAAATGATATTTTTTAGTGGTCAAATATAATAATAAAATATGAATAGAAACATCTGCATATTTACAAAATATAAATATATGAGATTTACACTTATCTCTAAATTATTATGGAAATTCCACTAGAATAATTTGTACAAAATATTATTGTCTACAGAGACACATTCTACAACCCTATATGAGGGTGATGTGTGATTCCATCTGTGCTCAACATGGATTTGACACACGTCCTGTTAAAATAAAAATAAACTATTCTATAAATAGAAAAGAAATGTCAATTATAATAAAAAATAAAAATGGAAATGCATATTTAGTTATCTTTACTTAAAAGCATTATAAAACATCAATAATCCCAACCTCACTATGGTCACTTGATTTATTGTTGATACTAGAACTCAATGTCGTGAAACTATTTCACTTACTCTCATTCACAAATAAAATATTTTTATGTCCACATCACATATAATTTAATATCAACTTTAAACAGAGAAAAAGTAGTTAAAAGTAAAATGAAATTGTGAGTTGTAGGTTTTAACCATATATAGAAATTACTTGAAAATGGATTCTTCAAACAGAAAAATAAACAATGACAAGAATAGAAAACAAATATACATAGAGATTTCCTCTTGGATTCCAAAACCGAGACTACTAGATTGATTTTTCATTATGTTCCTTTCAATGTTACAATACATATATATACATGTCGAAGAATTCATATACCCCAATATATTAACACTGGATTAAAACATAACCGTAGTCCCCTTGACTAGTTCTACAAAATACCATGGGGAGAAAACCATCATGCCCAAAACCATGTGCAAAACTCATGCACAAAACCATGGGTAGTTTTGTCTATCATCTTTGGGTCTACCCCCCATCCTTAGGTCTACCCAACTATTATTGGGTCCGCATAAGAAAAAAAATCTCGAGGCCCTACCTCATACTCTATGCAGGGGGGCTATCGCCCCCTGCAAACCCTCTAATAGTTGGGGCTACATCCACCATATGAGCTAGTAGTGGAAAGAATACAAAACACACCCAAAATTCTCGCACTTGTTTTCTTTCCACATAGGGGGTCATAAAAAAGCTTATACATTGGTCTAATCCTCCAACAACCATTGTTTCTCTACACCAAGAAAACTTCTCAGTGCTCACAGACTTCGTCGGTGCATGTGAAACATTATTCAAATTGTCTACCTTTACCAACAACACCTTTTTGTCCTCAACCATATCCCTCACAAAGTGATACTGAACTTCAATATGCTTTATCTTCGAATGATAAATAGGGTACATAGCCAAGAAAATTACACTTTGGCTATCATAGTCTATCCTTATAGCTCGTTGCACCAACCACATACTTGAACACAATCTCTACAACCAAACTACTTCCTTGCTTGCATGAGTGGTTTCCATGTATTCAACCTCTATAGTTGAAAGTGGCACTACAGACTGCCTCTTAATCATCCAACTCAATACTCCTCCAAATAGGTTAAACACATGCCCACTTGTAGATCTTCTTTGATCTAGATCTCCATCCCAGTCTACATAAACAAAGCCATGAATGTCCAAAACTCTGTCCAATCCTGATCTTCCCTAGTAGCACAAACCATAATCACTAGTTTCACGTAAATACCTAGAAACATTCTTCACTATTGTCCGATGCTCCTTCCCTGGTTTTGACATAAAATTGTTCAATACTCCCACTGCATGAGTAATGCCTGGTCTAGTGAAAATCATTGCATACATCAAGCTACCAACTGCACTCACATATGGAACATAGGACATGTCCTCTTCCTATTCTTCTGTCTCAAGACATTGTTCAGCATATAACTTTACACCTATAGGAATAGGAACCTTCAACGATTTACTGTATTGCATATTAAATCTCTGTAATATTTTCTCTACATACTTCCTTAGGTTTAACTAGAGCTTCCTCTTTTCTCGGTCTCATTTAATTTCCATGCCAAAAATATAGTTTGCAGCACCAAAATCCTTCATATCGAATTTGGAGGACAATTGGATCTTCAAATCCTGGATAATTTAATTTTCATTTCCAATCAAGAACATATCATCCACATACAAGACCAAAACAATAACATGGTAACCAATTAATTTAAAATACACATAATGATCCACTTTGTTGGGTGTGAATCTGAGTGCCCATATATGAGTATCAAATTTCTTATACCACAACCTTGGAGATTGTTTTAACCCATACAAAGACTTTTTTAATCTTCATACTAGGTATTTCTTACCCTTTTTTAACCTGCATACAAGGTATCAATATATATTCATACAAATGGGGAGGTGGTTTTCCACTTTCCCTATGACTTTTCGTATTCCTTGTGACCATTTGTATTCCTTGTGGTCATAGTCGCACCTCCTAATCATAGTTGCCCTTGTAGTCACAATCTCAATTTCTAGTGGCAGTTGTAGCTTCAAAGTATGAATTGGCTTTGTTGCATGCAATGAGAACAATCTTAGTCACAAGTTCATTTGTAGAGGCCAGTGAGTAAGTCACTAATCGCATGAGCAGAGGCTAGTCACAAATTGCATTAGCAGAGGTTAGTCACAAATCACATTGTTAGAGGCTAGTCACATCTTCAAGTTATAGTGGTGTCTCAAATCCTCTTCACAATGTTGGTCACATTTCCTCTTCATGGTGTTTGTCGCATGTTCAAGTCACATTGTTGGTCGCAAATCCTCTTCATGGTATTGGTCACATCTTGAAGGCAGAATGCTAGTGACTAGAGGTTGGACTTGTGACCATAGCGAGAGAGAAGGCCAACTATTGTCACAAGTTGCAATGGTAGAGGCCAAACAATGACTATTGTTGATGGAAATAACAATTAGGGGCTAGAGAGTCCTTTTCATGCTCAAAATGTAAGTCATTATCTCAGCTAGTAGTGGTGAAAGGTGAAGGTTCAAGTCTGAAAAATAATTGCAAGTTTCTCTAAAGGCGTAGTGATTGTGAGGAAATGACACCTTGGAGAGTAGGGGCGTTAGAGGGATATGCAAAGGATGAATAAGTATACAGTCTAGGTGTAAAATACAAAGGGTCGGGGAAGCTGAAGTGACAGGAATATGAAGAGACATAGAAACAAACCACAATTGCAGGATGCAAGAATAGGGAGGTCACAAATCTCAAATCTAGCGACTTGTCGTAGGTTGCAGATATAGTGACTAGCCGCAAATCATAGCAGCAGAGGCTAGATAGGCTAGTCGTAATTTAAATATGTGGATTGTGTTTATTGCATTGCTAGGGACAATCCAGTGGGAGGTCACACTTTTAGATGACATTGTCAAATGACTGTGAACTATAAATGAGCATTGTGGCTAGAGGGAATGATTTGCTTAGAGTAAGTCACAAATTGCAAATTAAGTGACTAGTTGCATTTTTGAGATACAATCAAGGTCGCATCTTGGAAGTGCGAGGTATTCTTATCGCATGCGATAGAGATAGATTAGGTCACAGATCACAATTTTAATTGATAGCACCAAATCACTGGAAATTAAGAATGTTATTTGTGACTATAGTGAGGTGTTTAGGATAAGCCTCAAGTCACTCTTTCAAAGGTTATGGAGAGTAGCTCTACGAGTGGTGATTGCAACTTGTCCAAATAGTAGAAAAATACAAGTTTCAAAGTTTTAAAACTAAGCTGATTAGAATGCAACAAAACCATAGCTACGCCAATGTTAAGTCTTTGGACATCATAGGAAAAGGACCCTAGGTAATATTCCAAGTGGAAGGGAGTCCAAACTCATTGTCGCCTTTGAGCTCAAGCCTGAATGAAGCCAAGTTGACCCTGGTAGAAATACGTGGACATTGAACAACAAATGGTTTATGATGCAGCTTGCAAATGCGTTGCTCTAATAGAAACTGCCTCCCGTTATGAGCTTCTTTTGGTGGCAATAAACCTTTTGAGTTGGTTGTAGTATGATCCAAACCTTGGACATATAAAAGGTACAAATAAGTACAACTTCAACATCTTCTTAGAAAACTAATGCCTTAATCTACATAAACACAAATGCATATGCAATGTTGAGACATTCTTTTCTTAATGAACAAATGTAAAATGTTGTAAACCCTAATGAAGAGAATGATGCAAACATACAAGTGTAGGTGATGTCCATCATGGCTATGCATGTACTTGTAGCCTCGAAGATAACTAGGTTATTAAAGGGTCTAAATGCAAAATGTAGTAAAACCTAATAACGGGAATGAAACAAACAAGCAAACGTAGGTGATGTGCCTCGTGGCTATACATGCACTTGTAGCCTGAAATATAACCATGTTATTAAAAGCACTTGTAGCCTCAAATATAACCATGTTATTAAAAGGCTTTAACTGTTCAACTGACATAAATACATTAAGTCCTTGAAAAACACAAAAGACCCAAAATTTAGATCTACAGTCAAAAAATTAGATGTTATTATAGCCGCTACACCATAAACAACAAACTAATGTAGACTAATAAACAAATTATAGTTAGAAACAAATTTAGACAAATAAAACCATTTACAGTTGATTACAAATTATCTTAGATTCTATTTTTATATAGTTAATTAATCGATTTCTTTTGGTCATAACCAGCCAGAGAGAAACCAGCCAGAGAGGCACAAAATATTCCAGGAGCAAACGTAGTGTATGCTGTAAAAGCTCTTCCACTTTAGCCAATACTCTTTTAATCTATCGGCAACTTAGCTGTGGAATGGAGTTTGATTTGTCCGAACCGCGGTGTATTTCTGAAAATATAAAAATAAATAAATATTGAAAGAAAAAAATTTCAACCATCGAATTTTTACAAAATTTAGGTACTCTACTTTAGGTACTGTAGAGTAAGCCCCTATTTCTTCGATTGCTCTTCTTCTCATGTCACAGATCGAACTCGCGACCTCTTGTATAAGGCCATTTTTGCTAACCAAAACACGAATGAGGACAGTAACAATTTAAACCATCGAAATTTTAATAAATAAATTCAATTATTAACGATTTTAGATCATTAATTACTATTATATAGGAAACTAGAAGGTATACACTTCTAGTTTTTTCCTTTAAATCTTCGCCAGCCTGCCTTGACCTACTCTATTTTATCGAATATTCGCTAACCTGAAATAATTGTCTATTAATTGTCGTAACAGGCACACATTTAAAAAACAATCCAATCACACATTCACACGCAAACTAAAAGATATTTTCAAAGAAAATCCAATTAAAAAAATAACTCATTGCGTGTTGATTATCGTATTCACTATATGTGGAAAAACTTTTATCCACATCGAAAAGCTATATGTGGAAAAACTTTTACCCGCATCGAAAAACAAAATTAAAAAAAAAAAAAGAATTTTCAAAAAGCCATTTAATCCATTCTTTATCTCTAAT
>APFE031049383.1:38631-52178 GCA_000404065.3 Pinus taeda | reverse complement strand
TGATATTATTTTACATTTTTTGTTTACAAAAATTGTTTTTTGTTTTTGTTTTTGTTTTTTTTTTTTAATTTGATTGAGCTGAGAATTTTATTCTACAACTTAATATGAGGGGATGTGTAAATTTGTCCTCCTGTTTGTGCCCTTTTAAATTAAAAATAAGAATTATGTTTTAAATAGAAAAATAATATCAGGCTATAATTAAAAACAAATGTGCGAATCACATGTTTAAATCTTATACTTTTAAAAAATATTTCAACAAGAGATTTAAATATATCAACTTCATATATATTTATATATAGAAAACAAACTAAGTTTTAATGGTTATTATTTGATTCTATATATATTTTATTTAGCATTTAAAAATACAATTTAAACAATAAAAAATAACCCATTATATTTTGTACTTTTACAATTTTAAGAAAAGAAATTTGAGCCTTCTTAACCATGTTAATCCGTACTACAGAATATATATAATATAAATTAACATAAAAACATTTATAATAAAATCAACACTTATAAAATAGAAATATTGAAACTTAAAACAATAACTTTATATTTTTAAAATCTCATAATTTTTTTTTTTTTTTCAAAAAACACCCAACTTTCACTATTTTCCTAGCTAATTTATCCGCTCCGTATAGTACGCATTTTCATATTGTAAAGTGTGTGCATCAAATTTTCATACTGACATTGGAGGGTGTGTACATCAAAGTTTCATATTGACACTTTCCCTTCACTGACCCTTTCTTTCTTATCTTAGATGTTCTAGAAGCATGGAAGACGACGGATGCCATTATTGCAGGTTCAAGAAATATATCAATAATAATTAGATGTCAAAAAGAGCGTGCGTTACCACGATGCAATTTTTGTAATTTAGCAAGAAAGTTGCAGCATAACATTTTAAAGATGAGAAGATGATAAAGTTATCATGTTAAATGTAATTGATAGAGATGATTTGAGTTAGCAATTTTGATTTTTTTTTATTATTTCAATAAGATTGGCTGAATATTTTGGTTTATTGACCTTACATGTTTTTTTTTTATAAATTTAAATTTGATAGCAGTTACATAATTACACTAGTTTACAAATTTGAGATATTTTTTTGGAAACTTTACATGAAAGCCTAATTATGAAAATATTTGTAACTAGGAAAATATTTAATAATTTAACTAGATTCTCAGCTTAAAAAACGTAAAACTTTAAAAAAATTGTGAAACTTTTAAAAACAGCCATAGTGGTTTATGTTATCAGTAACCTAACATTGCAAAATATGTTTTAACCTAACATTGCAAAATATGTTTTCAGTCACTCTACGTAGTAAATCCTAAGATGCTAATTTGCAAGAATCAATCCAAAACATAAAATATATCACTAAAGTTGTATTTCGCAATATAAACCGATAAATACACACATAACAGCATTTACCCATTACGTTATTGCAACATCATTAATATATTTTATTGTAACATTTATTGAACTCGCTCCACTTCCGCTTCTTGCACCCCATTTTATTTTCTTTTACCAGATGGCAGTCCCTCGACCACTGCAGTGTACTGTCACGGTTTCCTTCTCCTTTATCTTTGTCTTTCACGGTTTCCTTCTCCTTTCTCTTGTCTTTCTCTTTCTCTTGTGCACCATGTGACCCGCTGCCGAACCCTTTTCTGAATTGGAAGCTATGGCGAGGGGAAAGTTAACGAGAGCCCTGGCTCCGCGGATTCTGAAGGCAGCGCGGTCATATGCGAGAGCGGCTTCTTCGGCGGTGTCGAAAGTGCCTAACCAAATTCTGGACCCCTTCTTGGCAGGATCCCTAATTTCCGCTGCAAATTTACCCCACGGCCGCCGCCTGACTCCTCCGTATTGTCTGGCCCTGATCTGCTTCATCTCTCCATTCTGCTCCTCACGTGCCTCTGGCTTTCCGTTAAGCGCCTCTGCTCTCATAACTGCGCATACAGAAGAAGAAGAGGGAGAGTCCTGTGCTTGTGTATATTCATTATCATTCTCTTCTGATGTCGATTTGCTGCTCATATTTTGGCATGAGCCGCTGCTAGTGGCGCGGAGATAATCTCCGCCGGGCGAGAAGGAGAGAGATGAGGACATGCATTCAATTCCTGAATCATATAGATGATGCATAATATCCAGTTCGTCCTCTTCTTCCAACAAATGGTGGCGAATGAACTCCAATACATTCAAAATGTTCATACTCATCCCTTGTGTGACCTCCATCGTGCCTTCTCGCCGATTGGGTGGTATCGACATTGAGTGAGAAATATAAATCCTTCATTCGCATTTTCGTCCCTTCCCTTCCGAAGTTTTCTCACAAATATAACTTCTCTCTTCTCAAATGAAAAGTGAGAAATACTAGATCTATGGAAAACATATTTTCTTAATGATAAAAAAATTAGTTTCATGTTGTAAATTCTACCTTCAAATAAATAGGAACATTTATGCCTAAATCTAAGAAGTCAACCAATAAACAGCAACATTTATGTCTAAATCTAAAAATTCAACCAATAAGTAGGGACATTTATGCCTAAATCTAAAAAGTTAACGAAGTGAGGTGTACCTTAATTGAAGGTTAATCTCATTCATGCCCAAATGTAAAAAGTCAACTAAGTTATATGTAAAAATAGCTTAATTATTTTTAATAATTTAAAATAAATTATTAATGATGAGAATGATGTTGATGATGGTTATCGAGAACAAACATTGGTCTATCAGACCTAAAGAAACAAATTATTTATTTTGATTTAAGATTTTATTCCTATGCTCAAAAAGCTAGGAGAGAAGCCTCCCAAGCTCACTATAATTTTGACATTGTAAAAGTCTAAGAAAGTCAGTATTGTAACAAAGATTGTGACACTGAGATCTAATGTAGTTGTATGCGGAGCACTCTAAGAAGAAGTGGTTTTCATCCTCGATGTTTCTATTTATTTATTTTATATTTGTTTTATTTCTATATTTCAACATAATTATATTTTAAAATTTTAAATATATTTTTTAATGTTATATATAATAATTTCTAATATTAAATAATTATAAAATAAAAAAATTATTAAAAAAAACATTTATTTTGTTAAATATTTTTTATTATTAAATAAAAATCATAAAATTATAAATCACTGAAAAAATCATTAAAGAAAAAGTACGCAATTTGCCCTGAATAATGACACAATAACAAATATTTGCAAAACAAGGTCGCAAAAATAACTAACGGAAGAATCATGGTCTCTAACACAACTCACTAATTTCACAAAAGTAATAACAAGTATCGAAAAAGAAAATGGATTTTCACTCGACCTTAAACACATGCCCATAACTAGTAATACGATTTTCAGAGAAACCACATAAATGAGACGAAGACTTTATCGAGTGCCATCATTCAATGTGTCAGGGGTCGTTTGCCTTCATAATGACTATACACCATGTTGCTGAACACAAAGACTTTGATGAGAGCCCATGTTGAATGTGCTCGGCCTTCTAGTCGATGCTTTGTACACTTGTCCTTATGCTTCATTTATTTTCGAAGAAACCATGGGACTCAATGGGACAGAAGACTTTGTTTTACGCCCTCAAGGTAACTTTTTTTGTATTTTTATAATGTTGAGTTTTTAATTAATTTTGGTGAAAATTTTTAATCACAAGGGTTGAAATTATAATTTTAAGTGGTTTAGTCTGGATAAGTTAAATGTTTAAGTGGTTTCGAAGAATATTAAATTTATTTTTACGTAGAAATTGTAAGGTAAATAATGAAACATTGTGATTTGATTAAAATGATGTGAGAATCACCTAATTAGATTAATAGTTTCAAGTAAGTTAAAAGAATAAAGCTATATTGATATTTCCATATTGAAATTGTTTATATAAACGCACATTTTAAAAGCCAAAGAATAAGGTCACATTGACATTTTTTATAGTGAAATTATTCATATAAATTCATATTCTAAAAGCTAAAGATTTAATGAGGTGATTTTATAATTGATTTTGTGGGATTAGAAATTAGTAAAATTATATTTTTAAACTGATAAATTTAAATAATATGAATGCTCCAAAAAGTTCTAGTGTATTTGTTACATTTGAAAATATAATTTAAATGATAAATAATTATGTTGTCATCAAAATTTTGTTACCAAATTTTAGTGCGAAAACAAAAAATCACTTAAACTACACCCTTAAAATAATAAATTATATTAAAAAATGTCTATGTAATTTTAATATTTATATGTATTTTTTGAAATTAGATCCAAAACAACAAAAAATATGATGCAATGCAATAAACTTGTTGTTTTATTTTTATTGGCAAAATGAAAGAATTAGTAAATGGACGCATACATGTATGTATTTGTTGAAATTAGATCCATAACCCAAAAAAAGATAAGATGATGCAATCCAAACTTGCTATTTTATTTTTATTCACAAAATGAAAGAATTAGTAAATGGAAGCATAATGTGAATTTAATTTTTTTCTTCCATCTAAACAATTTAGATTTAAGGTTTTGAAAAGTGTATAAAAGTATGTCAATAGATTTTCCTTATAATTTAAATTCGAGATTCAAGTATTTTTTTTTGTTGTAATTTAATATGGTAACAAAGTTTGTAGTAAGTAGATTCATCTGATTAAGAAAATTAGCTTTTCTTTCAGATTATATTAAATATGCTTTGAGTGTTTTTATGTAATCGCTATGTGCAAATTTACATAAACAAATGATTGAACAACAACACATAATAGACATTAACATCACCATAAACAATATCACAACATCACATGATGAAGGAGTTCACCCCTCTTGGGCTACGCGTCCTTGATTCAGTTTCCAATGGTTTTCCCTCTCTATTATGCTAAAAAATGTGAAAGCATCAATTTACAATGCTCAGAATGCTCTGAAACCTATTCCAATGGCTCCAGAATGCCCAAAAATGCATGTGTAGCCTCTTTCTGCCCCAGATTTCGTAAAAAACTGAAGAAGTTATGGCCTTTCCCAATATTTTGTTAATCGCACCCCAAACTACACAAAATTCGGCATCATCCTACAATTTTGCTCTCAAAACGCAGTAACGAATCGACATTTTCATCGAAAACAAGGGGAAATTCTCGGATAGTTTAAATGTCCGCTAACGCAAATGTACCGAAAATTTTGGCCATGTGGGGGGCCACGTGCCTAGCGCTAAGGCCAATGACCCGCCCCCATCGGTCGGGCCCCCTCTCCTCCTTTGCGATGGTCGTGTGTGGTGGTGTAACTATCAGCTTGCCCCACGCGGGCTGGCATGTTCCCCAAACAATTTAGACATGAAACCTTAAATAAAGCGAGCAAACATAGGGGTTAAGAACTTCCCCCATGGCTTATTGGTAAAGGTTGTGTATTTTTGTTGGGAGGTCACGGGTTTGACCCCTACTGCCTTTGCTCGGACTATAACCAGTTCTTTGGTGGCAGCCTCTCATTGGGCCACGTGTTAGCCTATGGTTGGCCACCACTCCAACCAATCACAAACACGTAAATTCAACCAATAGTACCATGCCACTTGTCAGCACCCCATTCGCTGAAGGATACCATTGACTAAGTCAAACTTCCACATACCCTGCCCAGTTAGCACCATGTCAATAGTACAGACTACTGACTGGACTGTCAATTTTTTTTAGGAAATTCGCTTGTCTAGGAAAGTGAATAAAACTCATTTCTGGAGTCATACGAAGCCTGTTTCGCATGAAATGAGTTGCTATGAATTCAAGATGACCATCACTATGTGATCGTCTAGGTTCCAATTCGACAACTTTGAATTTTGAGCTTTTTTTTTGAGCACTTGATCATTCCTCTCCACTGGAAGCCTTTTCAACCCCAAAAGATCACTTTCAGTTGTCCAAAAGGTGAGGGTACAGTTCCCTCAATTTTCCAATCTCAATCCATTTGGCCTTTGAAGGATTTGTTCCCTTGAGCCCGACTCGAAGGTAATCCACATTCCCTCGTTTTGAAGACCTTGTTCTTCTGTCAAGAATGGTGGCTTGTTGTAGTTCATCAAGGTATTCAGGAGAAAAATCCCCTATGGAAGGAATTTGGATATTTTCTCCTTGATCTCCAATGAACAGAGGCTCATACAACCTTAAGTTCTCAACATTAACAACAACATAAATTTTCATATATGAAGGCAAATCCAACTTGAAGGCATTGTTACCAATCTTTTCCAAAATTCTGAATGGATAATATCTAATTGGTTTGTTTTTTACCTTCTTCGTGGAGCCTCTCTTTGCCAATGTGAAGCCAAACTTCATCACCAACTTCGAAGTTGTGATCTACACGATGCTTGTCGTGCCTTGGTCTATAATTGCCTTGGTTCTTTTCAAGCTGTTCTTGAACTATTTGGTGTATGAATTGGATTTTTTTAATGAGCCTTCTTGCTTTGTCTATGTCACTATGAGGATCAATAGCAACATATTTCCCAAGAATAAAATCCAAAGGACACTTAGGCAAGTATCCCAAACATGCCTCAAATGGTGATGTTTGAGTTGAAGAGTGCTTGGCTAGGTTGTAAGCATGTTGAATATAATGCAAATGTTCATCCTACAACTTACGATACTTACTGCAATACCCACGAAGAAGATGTATCACTGTCCTGTTTACCACCTCTATTTTACCATCTGTTTTTGGATGAAATGTTGTACTCTTATTCAATTTGTTGTCCATGAATCCCACAAGCTTGACCAGAAATTCCCAACAAAGCGAGAATCTCAATCACTACCAATGGATGTGGGCAATCCAAAATGCACCCATACATTCTGAAATAATAGTTGAACAATTTGTTCCGCTGTAACTTGCTCTTTACATGCCATCAAAATACACATTTTTCTGAACATATCCACAACTAAATACAAATAATCATGACCTCTTTTTGAAAATGGAAGACCTCCTAAAAAATCCATAGAAACACTCTCCCACGGTCATGAAGGAACCAGAAGTGGTGTGCACAATCCTAACTTGCTATTGTTAGGCTCACTGACTACACATAATGACCATCCTTTAATAAAATGTGACACACTTTCAAGCATACAAGGCCAATAACAATACCTCTGTAGATGTGCCACCATCTTACTTACACCGAAATGACCAGCAATAAGAGAAGTATGTGCCTCTCTTATGATGTTGACTCTTTCTCCCTGTGGAATACAAAGCTTGCCAAGATGGTACAACAAGTTATCATACAAATGATAATCCAATTCTCCTACTTGGTTACCTTAATTCAAGCTTGCATAAGCATCCTGAAAATCATTGTCTAATTCATATTGCTCAATATAAATTTCATGCAAAATAGAATTATACTTGAGTAAAGTAGGTGCACTAATAATAGGCCTAGAAAGAATATTAGAAACTTTATTGTAGATACCTTTCTTATACTTGATTACCAAGTGAAATTGTTGAAGAAAACCCATCCATCAGAAGTTCCTTGATTGTTGCAACATTGATTGAGATTGCAAGTACTGCAATGGTTGATGATCAATGTGAATGCTTGTTTCCTTACCCATCAAGTATTGTTTCCACTTTTTCACACTTTGCACCAATGCATACAATTCCTTGTCATATGTAAGATAATTAATCATTGCATCATTGAATGTTTCCGAATGAAAATAAATAGACTTACCATGCTGCATGAGAATATGAATCTCAAATGTCTGTCTCAAGTCTGGAAGTGCAGGTACTGGAGCTGGACTGATATTTTTCTTCAATGCATCAAAGGGCTTTTTTTGTTTACCTCCCCATTGAAAAAAAAATTCACACTTGTCAATGCATGCAAAGGAGTTGTTATAGAAGACAAGTTAGCAATAAATTTCCTCCAATATTGGGCTACTCCCAAAACTTCTTACCTCAGTAACTGTCTTGGGCCATGGCCAATTCAAAATGACATCAATCTTGGAGGGATCTATTTTCAACTCACCTCCTCCAACAATATGACCCAAGTAAACTAAAGAAGTTTTTCCAAACTCACACTTTGACATCTTTAAATACAACCGTTCTTTCTTGAATACATTAAGTACTTTTCTCGCATGCATGACATGTTAATCGTGAGATTTAATGAAAATTAAGATGTCATCTAAGTATACTATAACAAACTCAGAAATGGCCTCAACACATAATTCATCACATGCATGAAGGTAGCATGAGCATTACATAAACCAAAAGGCATAACTAACCATTCAAACAAACCTTGTTTTATTTTGAATGTTGTCTTCCACATGTCTCCTTTAGCAATTCTAATTTGATGGTAGCCACTCCTTAAGTCCAACTTAGTAAAGTACTTTTGATCTTTCAATTGATCAAGTAAATCATCTATTCTAGGCAGTGGGTAATGGTTGTTTACCATAATCTTGTTCAATGCATAGAAGTCCGCACACATGCACCATGTTCCAGCCTTCTTTGACACCAAAAAAATAGGTGAACCACACAGTGAAGAAGATGACCTGATGATCCCTTTGTCCAACAACTCTTGAGATTTATTTTTAATTTCTATACTTTCCATCACTAACATCCTATACATGCCAATGCTAAAAAGAGGACTATCTTGTTGCAACAGTATCTCTTGTTGGATTCCTCTCTTGGTAGGAAATCATTTTGGTTCCTAAAACATCTAATCATATTATTCATATAAATTTATATTCTAAAAGCGAAAGATTTAATAAGCTGACTTTATAATTGATTTTGTGGGATTAGAAATTAGGAAAACTATAATTTTAAACTGATAAATTTAAATAATATGAATTCTCCAAAAAATTCTAGTGTAGTTGTTAGATTCAAAAATATAATTTAAATGATAAATAATTATGTTGTCACCAAAAATTTTGTTACTAAATTTTAGTCTGAAAACAAAAAAATCACTTAAACTATACCCTTAAAATAATAAATTATATTAAAAAATGTCTGTAATTTTAATATTTGTATGTATTTTTTGAAATTAGATCCATAACCAAAAAAAAGGAGATGATGCAATGCAATGAAACTTCTTGTTTTATTTTTATCGGCAAAATGAAAGAATTAGTAAATGGACACATACATGAATGTATTTGTTGAAATTAGATCCATAACCCAAAAAAAGATAAGATGATGCAATCCAAACTTGCTATTTTATTTTTATTCGCAAAATGAAAGAATTAGTAAATGGAAGCATAATGTGAATTTAGTTTTTCTCTTTCATCTAAACATTTTAGATTTAAGGTTTTCAAAAGTGTATGAAAGTATGTCAATATATTTTCCTTATAATTTAAATTTGAGATTAGAGTATTTTTTTTTTGTTTTTTTTTGCATGTTGTAATTTAATATGGCAACAAAGTTTGTAGTAGGTAGATTCATCTGATTGAGAAAATTAGTTTTGCTTTTAGATTATATTAAATATGCTTGACGATTTATGAGATTGTTTGCAAGTTTAAACATGGATTTTTGAGTGTTTTTATGTAATTTTTAAGTGAAAATTTACATAAATAAATGATTGAACAACAACATATAATAGACATTAACATCACCATAAACAATATCACAACATCACATGATGAAGGAGTTCACCCCTCTTGGGCTACATCTCCTTGGTTCTAGCTTTCAATGGTTTTCCCTCTCTATTATGCAAAAAAATGTGAATGCATCAGCTTACAATGCTCAAAATTCTCTAAAACCTATTCCAATGGCTCCAGAATGCCCAAAAATGCCTGTGTAGCCTCTTTATGCTCCTGATTTGGTTAAAAAATGAAGAAGTTATGGCCTTTCCCAATATTTTGTTAATCACACCCAAAACTACCCAAAATTCAGCACCATCCTACAATTTTACCCTCAAAACGTGGTAGCAGAGTGACAATTTCGTCGAAAACTAGGGGAAATTGCCATATAGTTTAAATGTCCACTAATGCAAATGTACCGAAAATTTTGGCCATGTGGGGGCCACATGCCCAGGGCTAAGGCCACTAACCCGCCCCCATCGGTCGGGCCCCCACTCCTCCTTCGTGACGGTCGTGTGTGGTGGTGTAATCATGGGCTAGCCCCACGTGGGCTAGCCTATTCTCTAAACAACGTAGACATGAAACTTTAAATACAACGAGCAAACATAGGGGTTAAGAACTTCCCCCATGGCTTATTGGTAAAGGTTGTGTATTTTTGTTCGGAGGTCACGGGTTTGACCCCTATTGTTTTTGCTCAGACTATAACCAATTTTTTTGTGGTAGCCTCTCGCTGGGCCACGTGTTAGCCTATGGTTGGCCACTACTCCAACCAATCACAAACACGTAAATTCGACCAATAATACAATGCCACTTGTCAGCACCCCATTCGCCAAAGGAGCCCATTGACTAAGTCAAACTTCCACATACCCTGCCCAGTTAGCACCACATCAGCAATATAGACTGCTGACTGGACTATGATTTTTATTTTTATTTTAATTCACTTGTCTAGGAAAGTGAAAAAAATTCGTTTCTAGAGTCATAGGGAGTCGGTTTCGCATGAAGTGAGTTTCCCTAAATTCAAGATGACGAGCATTATGTGATCGTCCAGGTTCTGCACCAATCCGACAACTTTGAATTTTGAACTATTTTTTTGAGCACCTGATTATTCCTCTCCACTAGAAGCCTTTTGGACCCCAAAATATCACTTTCAGTTGTCTAGAAGGTGAGGGTACAGTTCCATCAATTCTCCATTCTTGATCCATTTGGTCTTTGAAGGATTTTTCCCTTAAACCCCACTCGAAGGTAATCCACATTACCTTGTTTTGAAGACCTTGTTCTTTTGTCAAGAATGGTGCCTTGTTGTAGTTCATCAAGGTATTCAGGAGAAAAATCCTCCATGGAAGGAATTTGGACATTTTCTCCTTGATCTCTAATGAATGGAGGCTCATACAACCTTAAGTTCTCAACATTAACAACAACATAAATTTTCATATATAAATGCAAATCCAACTTGAAGGCATTGTTACCAATCTTTTCCAAAATTTTGAATGGACAATATCTAATTGGTTTGTTTTTTACATTCTTCTTGGAGCCTCTCTTTGCTAATGTAAAGCCAAACTTCATCACCAACTTGGAAGTTGTGATCTACACGATGCTTGTCGTGCCTTGCTCTGTAATTGCCTTGGCTCTTTTCAAGCTGTTCTTGAACTCTTTGGTGTACGAATTGGATTTGTTGTAAAATTTTCTGTTTTCCCACCCCGGTTTTCAGTTTCTCCTTATTTCTCCCATGTAATTAAATGCCCTTTCCCATAACCATACATTCAACAAGCTGAAAAAAAATAAATTTGCTGAAAACACAAATTCTGGAAATTTTACAGAATGCTGGAAATTGCAGAAATAAAAATCAGCAGTAATAAACAGCCATTAAAACACATTAAAACACTGATATTTTTGGTCAACATGACCCTGGAAAAAACCCCTACAACTCTTGGGGAAAACCAGTTTGAGAGCTCTTCTTTATTTCTGAAAAATGTCTTTTTACAGTAAGAGAAATATTAAGAAAAAATCAGCAAGCAAACTTTTACAACTTATCTCAGCCTTGCTGAAAAACTGCCCTGCTGAAACTTCGTTGTTGTTACTCCGCTGCTGAAACTTCGCTGCTGATACTCCCCAGCTCACTGTCCAGAAATCTCCCTTGCTCTCTTGCTCTCCTTCTCCTCATGAAAGAATTGAATTGAATGTGATTTTTTCCTCCTTTTCCTCCCTTAATATAACTCCAAATGACTTTTGGGTGATCCAAGTGACTTTTGGGTGATCCCTAAATCCAATGGCTGAAATAGATTTAGATCAATGGCTGAGATTAAATGCTCATTTAAATATCACTTTCTATTTTTTAATTCACCCCACTTTAATAAAGACCCACTTAGTCATTTATTTCCAAAGTCACTTTTCCTTTCTAATTTTACATTGACTTTATTAAAGTCACTTTAAAATTAGACTTTAGTAACTTTATCACTTAAAGTCACTTTTAAATTAGATTTTAACTTTATAAAAATTATAAAGTCACTTTAGGAGAAAAATTAAAATCTTTTGGACACTTTTCCCTAGGCCAAAGATCAAAGCCTAAGGGAACCACCTGTCCTCCGGTACTAAATTTCAACACTCCCTCTTACCGAGGAAGGTGTTCCTCACCACACCCATCTTGTCTCTGAAGTAAACATGCTTGCCCCGTGGTAAGGCTTTGGTAAGAATGTCTGCTACTTGCTCATCAGTGGAAATATACTCAAGCTTCACAGCTCCCTTCTGAACATAGTCTCTGATGAAATGATATCTGATCCCGATATGCTTTGACCTGTCATGGAATATTGGATTCTCCGTGAGTTTAATGCAACTCTGATTATTACAGTAAATCACTGAAGGTCTCAACGGCTGACCAAATAAGCCAAACAACATCTTGCGAAGCCAGATGGCCTCACAAGTAGCTAGACTGGCTGCCATATACTCTGCTTCTGCTGAACTCAGTGCTACTGACTACTGCTTCTGGCTGAACCATGACACTACTGCTGAACCCAACCCAAAACAACACCCTGAAGTGCTCTTCCTATCAGAAGCACAAACTGCCCAATCAGAATCAATGTATACTACCAATCTCACTCCATCTCCCTGCCTGTAGTCCAGACCATAATCCATTGTCCCCTGCAACTACCGCAAAATGTGTTTTGCAGCCACCCAGTGAACCTTCCTAGGCTCACACATAAACTGACTCATCGTGTTGACTGCAAAAAAGATATCTGGTCTAGTGTTGACCAAATACATCAAGGAACCAATCAGCTTCCTGTACAATGTGGGATCCACCAACTCGGAATCCGAAGCATGAAGCTTCTTCCAGTTGTTGATCATCGGTGTCGACATGCGTCTACAATCCTCCATGTGGAATCTTCTAAGGATGTCCACAATATACTTCCCCTACCCCAGGAAGAAATGCCCCTCCTCCTGCCACACCTCCAAACCCAAAAAGTAATGCATCAAGCCATTGTCCTTCATCTCAAACTCTGTCGCAAGATCTCTCTTGCAGTGCTCTATGAGTCTCTCTGCACCTGTAATGACCAAGTCATCCACATACAACACCAGAATGAGAGGCTCCTCACCTATCACAATAAAGTAAAGGTTCAGATCTACCTCACTCTTTGTGAAACCCATCCCCTGCAAATAAGTGTCTATCCTGGAGTACCAAGCTCTGGGAGCTTGCTTCAGGCCATAAAGGGTCTTCTTCAGTCTGCACACATGGGACTCCTTCCCATGCACCTCAAAGCCCTGTGGTTGCTCAATGTACACCTCCTCCTGTATGAAGCCATTGAGAAATGCAGTCTTCACATCCATCTGGTGGATCTTCTAACCCATCTCTGCTGCTATCGATATAATGGAGCGGATCGAAGTATATCGAGCCACGGGAGCGAAGGTCTCCTCATAATCAACTCCCTCTACCTAGGAGAACCCTCTAGCCACAAAACTCGCTTTGAATTTCTCAATGCTGCCATCTGCAGCATGTTTTACCTTGTAAAGCCATATGGAAGTAACCACGGATTTGCCCTCAGGCCTCGGCACCACCTCTCAAACATCATTCTTCATGATAGAAGAATAC
>APFE031049383.1:3601-22643 GCA_000404065.3 Pinus taeda | reverse complement strand
AACCTAGCCGAGCTAATAAGGCTACTGAGCAACATGCTGAAGAAGGATGCCAAGGTAAAATGGTCTCTTGAAACCAATAAGGCTTTTGAGAGTATAAAAATTTCCCTAACTCGAATGCCTGTCCTCACCAGTCCTAAATTCGACAGAGATTTTATCATTTTTTCTTTCGCATCTAAACACACTATAGCCGCTGTCCTTCTGCAGAAAGATGATCAGGGCAACGAAAAGCCAATTGCTTTCTTCAGCCGAGCTTTGAGAGATGCACCCTTGAAATACCAGATTATGGAAAAGCAGGCCTATGCCTTGGTCAAAGCCATCAAAGATTTCAGAATTTACATCCTATACTCCCACGTGATTGCCTATGTCCCTAACGCTGTTGTAAAGGATATACTAACTCAAGAGGGACTAGAAGGCAAAAGAGGCAAGTGGATTGCCAGCATCCTCGAATACGACATTGAAATAAAGCCCACCAAGCTCATAAAAGGACAAGGGTTAGCCAAACTAATGTCCGAAACAAACTTCCAAGCATTAGACATTAATCAAATCGACAATGAACCGGAGTTGGCGACTCCACAGATCAGTGAAACCTTCATGCAATCCCCATGTTATGCTGATATTTGCTTTGTATTCTTAAACCTGTGTGCTCCCCTAGGATTGTCCAGAACCAAGAAAAGATTTTTAAGGATGAAATCATCAAAATTTTGTGTCAGAGATGGTGCTTTGTTTTGGAGAAATCATGAAGGTATTTTGCTTAATTGTTTGACTATAAATGAAACTAACAGCATCATGAAAGAATTCCATGCAGGGGATTGTGGAGGACACTTATATTGGAAGTCCACGGCTGACAAGATCTTACGGGCTGGTTATTACTGGCCTTCTCTATTCGCAGATGTAAAGAAGTTTGCTGTCTCATGCCACAAATTCCAAATCTTTGAAGGGAAAAGAAAACTATTGCCCTTGCCCCTTAAGCCCATTTCAACTGAGAAACCTTTTCAAAAATGGGGTCTCGACTTCATTGGAGAACTTCATCCCTCTTCCTCAGGCCAACACAAGTGGATTTTAACAGCCACCAATTATTTCACTAAGTGGATTGAAGCCATCCCATGGAGGCAAGCCAATGACTCCACCATTATCCAATTCCTCGAGAGCAATATCCTTTCTAGATTCGGTTGCCCTGAGAAAATTATCACTGACAACGCTGTTGCTTTCAAATCCAAAAAAATGATCAACTTTTGCCATAAATACCACATCACCTTAGGCCACTCCATAGCTTACTACCCTCAAGGCAATGGCTTGGTCGAGTCTTCCAACAAAAGCCTCATCAATATCATAAAGAAACTGCTGGAGGAAAACAGAAAGAACTGGCACAGGAAGCTCACAAATGCTCTGTGGGCAAACAGACTTTCCACCAAGAAATCCATTGGGATGAGCACTTATGAACTTGTATATGGCATGGAAGCCAAGTTCCCTTCATCTCTGGGCATTCCTACTATTAAATTGTTGCAAGAAATTTAGGCTGAACCGAATGACATGCAAAGAAGAGTTAATCAAACCATTCATCTTCAGCAAACCAGAGAACAAGTCTTTGACAGAGCTCAAATACTGCAAGAAAAACTCAAAAATATGTTTGATAAGAAGGCCAAAGCAAAGGATTTCTGGATGGGCAGCAAAGTTCTAAGATGGGATTCACAAAGAGAAGACAAGGGAAAACACGCAAAATTCGATTTTCTGTGGAAAGGTCCGTACATTATCAGCGTTGTGCAAGGCAATAATACCTATTTTCTCAAAATTGCAGATGGCAACATAGCTGAAGAAGGCCCTGTGAATGGCCGAATGCTAAAGCACTACAATGATCCTTTCGATTGAGAAAGAGCAGGCGGTGTTTTATTCTGTACATAGAATATTTGTATATACCAGTGTTTTGATTTTTTGTAAGAATCCATGATGCTAAAGCACGCAGAAGAAAGCAGGCAGTGCTCTGCAGCTTAACAGCATCACAAGTGAAGGAAAGAGTTGTTCCCAATCCAAAATTTCAAATCAATCCAACAGTCAGAACGAAGAAGTTCCAAGCAGAGCAATAACAGAAGAAACAAGGCAATCTAACCTGTTGTTCTTGGCTTCTCACAAGGAAAAGCCATCCCCAAGTGGAGCCACTGTTAGCCTCCTGCTGCAGGAGGTTACTCATATTTCATGATTGACATTTTACAGACCAAATATGTCATACTTTGCATGCTGCAATGCTCCATATTTGCTAAACAGTCACTAAGAAAAGAAAGCTACTTAGAGTTCATTTAATTGCTTTTCCAAATTTTGAGAAGTTATTCCAGTTTTGTACAATGTTTCAGCTAAAGGGAGGTCCAAACAGCTTAATCTTGGTCTCCCTAGGTTTCAATTTCCTGTTTTAGAATATAGAGGATGAAAATCTGTCCAAACAGCTTAATCTTGGCAGATTCTTAGATAGGTAGAGAATCAAAGGAGCCCAACTGCTAATCTGGGCCCTTGGAAGAAAAAAGGGTAATTTGTAGATAGGAAAGAAAAAATTGAAATGATGGGTCTGCAAGTCTAAGTGCACCCAAACCAAAAGAAGAAAAAATGTTAGGTAAGTAGGCTGGGTAGGTAGTTTTAAGGTTGCAGAATCTTGATTGCTGATCAGTTCCATGTTTTCAGGGTGTCATCTCTACTCAGGACACAATCACCAGGCAGTTCTATGTGAAAAAACTCAAAACATGCATAACTGACTCCCTTTCTCCATCTCCCCCAAATCATTAACTAATTTCCCCAAAAAGAGGTCAAGATCTGCTTGATACCTCTTAGTTTCATCATTTTCATGTCATTAGCTTGGGTGAAGATCTGCTTCACTCAAAGAAAATCCATACTCTCTCTATAAGGTTCTATCTCCCCTTTTCAAGCCTAAGATTTCTGAAACTTAGCGCTTTCTTGTCATCTCCATATTAACTACTGACATTATTATTTAACTCCTTATATTTTCCCTATCCCCATACTAAAACTATGTAGATAATCCCCTTATGTAAATATCCCCTCCCCCTGGTTGAAATATAACCATAAATACTTCACTGGGGATTACTAAGTCACCTGGACTTTAGTAAGAACCCTCCCTCTGCAAAAATTTTCACTCCCAAGTGTATGGACCCCTTCCTAACACTAAGAAAACCCTTCCAATGCTAATAAACCCCCCCGCGCACTCTCCTTTGGAAACTATTAATGTTCAGTTAATAAAATTTTCAATGCGCCAACACCAGTTTAACCCGTTTTCTAAAGTTAAAACCCACAGCGCTGCAGAAAATTAAGCCTTTAATGCGCGCGCACCCTTGCTAAACCCCGCACATCTCCCTTTCCCGCCCACCGTCAGATCACCGCCCCCAAATCCGACGGTCCTTGATCGCATCGCGCGCTCGATTATGGTGGTAGGTTACCGCCCGATGTCCGACGGTTTTCCCGTCGTACACCGGGACAGGTGGCGGCCTCCCATTGCATTGGGCCACCCCTGACATAAACCACCTTTGTACCAAAGGCAGTCCGACGCATAGGGAAAACCACCCTCCCCTCACATAACAGGAGCGCCACCTCATCCTGCCACGTAGCCCAGTCCACGTCACCCCGCCGTACTGCCACGTCACCTTGATGATGTCAGCATGCTGACGCCACATCCATACCAAAGGACCCCACTGCTGACATCAGCATGCTGACATCATCCGCCGTACTACTAACATCAGCAGCCATAAAACTGAAAATTCGCGCAAGAGGAAAAATCATGCTTCAGAGCTCCGGAATGACAAACGAAGGCAGTTTTCGATGCACGATTAGCGCGAAGCGCTAATCGCGCATCGCTACGAGAAATAGGCCATTTTGGGGAATCTTTAGGGAATCTTTCGATTCCTTGGCCCGTTTTGCACCGAAAAGGCCCGAAATTGCCCGATTTTTCCAAATTAAACCGATTTGAATACAGGAAGAGACCAGAGATAGAGATTAAAGAGTATCAGATCAAATCAACAGGGAAAAAGCACGTCAAAGAGTATCAGCAAGCGGCGGAGACCATCAATGTAGTGGCAAAGAGTATCAACGAAGATCTTAACAGTGGCCCAAAGGAGGAGAAAATTTAATATCTTCCAGCAAAGTCAAAGAAAGAGGGCGAGGCCACTCAAAACTCTCAAATCATGGTTATTGCACATTTAACTCACACCGGAACAGAACTACAGATCCCAAAGCACAATTATTCCAGCAGTACTGCATCGAGGCTCCAAGGGCCACATTGCACTCCTTTTTGATCCAGCTACCTCTGACACAATTTCAATAGATATTTACTTGCACTTAATTTTGGCACAAGTTTAGGTTTAGAAAGCTCTTTTGCATACCTGTTTTAGGTCAATTGTAATAAGTAAGTATGAGATATTTGCACTATAAAGACAGCCCTGAACACTGTATTATGGGTTGGTTAGTTGGTTAATTAGTCAACAAGCTATCTCTAGCTAATTTTGCTCCGAGAGAGACTCGCACTGTAATATCTGATAAGTTTCTATAATCAAAGACTGCTTATGAGCCTTGGAGAATGGATTGTTCACTGTGTTCACTGGTTGAAGAGTGATTATGGAATTCCCGTGCTGTTGCATAACTCAATAAGTGTTTCTTACCTTTGTTTTCATTCATGAAATATGCTCTTAAACAACAGAAAGAAAGATTAGCTTAGAATTTGTTTAAATACACTCTATGCTCAATTTCTGTTGTTTCTTTATGTTTTCTTCTGTTTAAGCATAAATATGAATTCCACATGGCTCATGTTTGCCTTAACCCAAGGCAGTTATCAAGGGATTCTTCATTTCCCCTAGATAGAGATCATCTTTCCCTTTGTTAAGTTAAATGAGAGATTCTTAAGTGCCTCTCATTCCTTACATATCATTCACCCTTTTAGTCTGAAGATTGTGTTATGAGCAGCTATCCTGCTTCATTATTTCTCTTATGACCAGAAAGAGGCACTGATAATCCTAACCCATGACTCCATGCCCAATGGTTTGAAACTTATCACTTCATAAATTGCCTCTCTGCCTGAAAGCGTTTTCCTTCCAGCCAAACACAAACAAAAACTCCAGAGCCAAAAGCTAGCCTAAAATCATCAACAAAGTTGAATCATTAAGAGAGAGCCCTCTCTGATTGCAGGTGGGCTAGAACCTGCAATCCAAAGATTGGTTTGTGGTTACCTTGGCTGTATCCCTACAGGAGCCTAGGGACAACCTGAGTGATAACACACCCCTCCTGGGCTACGTCTCCTTGGTCCAACTTCCAATGGCTTGGCCCTCTTTGTTATGCTCATAAATGTGAATACACCAGTTTACAATGCTCAGAATCCTTCGAAACATATTCTAATGGCTCGGGAATGCCCAAAAATGCCTGTGTAGCCTCTTTCTGCTCCTGATTTGGTAAAAAACAAAATATGTTATGGCCTTTCCCAATCTTCAGCTAATCGCACTGCCAATTCCCCCAAATCCTGCATCATCCTACAATTTTGCCCCCAAAATGCGCTAATAGAGCGACGATTTAGCCAAAAACCAGGCAAAATTGTTGGAAAGTTTAAATGTCTACTAACACTTATGTACCGAAAATTATGCCCGAGAGTAAGGCCAACGACCCTCCCCCGCCAGCCAAGCCCCCACTCCTCCTCCGCAATGGTCGTGTGCGCTGATGTAACCATGGGCTGGCCCCACATGAGCTCCCTCGTTCCACAAACAAAGTGGACATGAAACTGTAAATACAACACACAAACATAGGGGTTAAGGACTTTTTTCGTGGCTTATTGGTAAAGGTTGTGTATTTGTGTCGGGAAGTCATGGGTTTGACTCCTACTACCTCCACCCAAACTATAACAAAATTTTGGTGGTGTCTGATTGGGCCACGTGTCAGACTGTCATTGGCCACCACTCCAACCAATCAAAAACACAGAAATTTGACCAATAATACCATGCCACTTGTCATCACCCCATTCACCAAAGGATCCCATTGACTAAGTCAAACTACCACATACCCTGCACAGTTAGCAACACGTAAGCAGTACAGACTGCTCAGTGGGCTGTCAATTTGTTTTGAAAATTTGCTTGTTTGGGAAAGAGAACAAAACTTGTTTCTGGAGCCATACGGAGTCAGTTTCATGTGAAACGAGTTGCATCAGATTCATGATGATGATCACTACGTGATCGTCTAGGTACCACACCAATCT
This sequence comes from Pinus taeda, assembly GCA_000404065.3. Classification (NCBI taxonomy): domain Eukaryota; kingdom Viridiplantae; phylum Streptophyta; class Pinopsida; order Pinales; family Pinaceae; genus Pinus; species Pinus taeda. Next base: position 16,417 of record APFE031049383.1, on the reverse strand, counting down.
AACAAATTTTACTTTTGAGCTATATTTTTTAGCACCTGGTCATAGATACATGAGATGGATGGATTTATCATGGAAAAAGTGTTAGGGTAGTTTAGGTAAATTTGGCTTGGTTACGTTATGGGTAGTTTTCGAATTTTAGTTTATTGACCTATGGTATTAATGTGGAATATAATCTATTTAAAGGAGAAAATATTCTATGTGAATTTTTCCCAGTAGTCTTTGGGATCCCAAGCAATGTGGTCTTTAGATACTACTGCTTCTCTCATTTTTTATCCTAAGAAGTGATATCATAGCCTCGAGAATATCAAATTTGTGGTTAAATTTTTTGTGTGTTAATTAGAGAATGGCTATGAATGGCCAAGAGTTGAGGAGAGGCACTCACTAAGCAGGTTGGAAAGAAGTGTTGGAAAGTGTTCAGGCTATTATTGCTAAAGTTTAAAAGAAGTTAAAGTGAGTCGTGACATTAATAGAGGTGAACCATGAGCCTCAATCTTCTAGAAAAGGAAAAATTCCCTAGAAATGAAGACGATTATGAAAAGGATCGAAAAAGGCATGAGGAAGTGAAAGAAAAAAACCGCACTCAGCTGCAGAGCCTCTTCCTACTACTACAACCCAAGACACTTTAGATCCAACTCCTATTCTCTAACCATGCCTTTGCCAAAACTCCAAAAACTTCTATGCCTTTTACAGTTAGAGCCTCGCTCTATTAATACAATCCTATAGTCCGTGGACCATGGGTAGGCTGACACAACTTACATTAAATTACATTATTTTAGGGCGGACAACCCTAGACTCTCGCGCTCCGCGCCCATATTTCATGGGGGCTTTACATTATATTGACCAAAACTTGGGTTTTAAGCCCCAAAAAATTTCTATGGGGGGATCCACTACCCAACAGCCCCCGAACACAATCATCATGACTCGTCCCGAGTCACTGTGTGGTGATCTTGGCACAAAGCCCTTCCAACTGTTCCTGAGCTACGCGAAGGTCTACAATGCACTGTTTTGTCATCTGCTAGACTTGCTCTACCCGCTCAGCTGAATGCTCGTTGTCCTTGGCAAATCCATGTTTGAGAGCATGCAATACTTTCATTTGTGCGAGATTTCCTTCGATGGCGGCGGTGATGAGGAAGGCCTCATTAATCCAAGGCTAGATGCGTGCTTTAAGTACTGCCTCATTTTGGTGCACTGACATCCACTTGCTCCTTCAATGCCTTCGCCTGTTATGGCCTTGCGAGCCGTTGGGTTAGGACTATGGTTTGCGTCATCCCGCACACACTGTCATATTGCATTTGAAGCTCCCGTGCCTCTGTCGGGCCTGCGACACTGTCGAGCCTGCGACATATGTCAAAGGACTGGAAAACCATCATGAAGGGATGAGATGTCACTCAATCCACATGACACTACAACCATTCAAAAAATGGGCAATAGACTTTGTGGGGCCAATCAAACCTCTGGGGAAGACGGGTACACACTACATCATCACCGCGATAGAATATCTGACTCGATGGGCGGAAGCATAGCTAGTTAAGGACTGCACGACTATAAAGTTGTTTTCGACAATGTGTTGACATGATTCAGGTGCCCAAAAATCTTAATGAATTACCACAGAATGCATTTCCTGAATGAAACCATTAGCGCACTCACCGAGGAGTTCCAAGGGTATCATCAAAAAAGTACACCATACCATTTGCAAGCTAATGGGATAGTAAAAGCATTCAAAGAAATACTAGAGACTGCGTTGACCAAAGTATGTAATGTACAACGAAATGACTAGGGCCTGCGCACACTTGCCGTATTATGGGCATACAGAACCACGTGAAAAAAATTGACAGGTCAGACACTTTCAGGTTAGTGTGTGGCACTGAAGCTGTCATGCTGATGGAGTGCATCGTACCCAGTTTGCGAATACCATCACTTACAGGCATGTCAAACCGCGAAGCCTTGGAAGAGAGGCTTGCGCAATTAGAAGAACTTGAGGAGGAACTGTTTTTGGCGGGATTCCATCGGCACGTACAAAAACAGCGTGAGAAATCCTGGCACGACCATCATATCAAGTTGTGCACCTTCAAGGTAAGTGATTTAGTGCTCCTATATGACAGCAAGTTCAAAAAATTTCCCGGAAAATTTAGAATGCACTGGTTGGGACCCTATGTGGTAAAAGAGGTCACTGATGGAGGCATGGTTGAGCTAGTCAAACTTAATGGAGAACCCCTCCCAGGAAAGGTGAATGGTAGCTGCCTGATGCCCTACACGGTTGGGCCAGCTATTTGACTAATTGACCAAAGCATAGTCTTCGTGACCTGAGAAGCCAGACAAAGGTGCTGGACTATAAACACAGGTACTAGAAGCCAGCATTAGAGTAGAGAATCATGTTAGACGTAGATGATCCAGAAATAGGAATGGAGCAGATCCAATAGATGGCAGCATAGTGCGCTGCGGACCTTCGCGCAGCTCAGGAACAGTTGGAAGGGCTTTGCGCAACGATCGCTGCACCAGCCGAGTGACTCGGGACGAGCCACGATGATTGTGCTGGGGGCCTGTTGGGTAGTGGATCCCCCCATAGCAAGTTTTTGGGACTTAAAGCCCGGGTTTTGGTTAATGTTGTTGAAAAATGTGCAACAAGAAATGTTAAATTTAGAATGTGCTAAAAATAGACCTGCTAAAAATAGCAATTTGGCCAGTGACGCTATTGGCCACATTGGGTGAGAGGTGAAACTACTAAAAATAGAAATTTCTAAAAATAGCATTTCTGGGTACCTTCCTATTTATAGAAGTCCCTAGTCTATCTATAGGAAGTAAAATTAATTTTGGTCTTAACAACAGTTGGAAATATTAATTAATTAATTCAATTGAGTTAATTAGTTAAGGAAATTCAAATTTGAAGTCTTTGTGAGCATGCACATGAGTTGTCCCACTGATTGAGGAATTTATCCTTAATTTCCTCCACTGATTGACGGAATAAGTATGAGTTCTATAATGAGAGAATCAGTTGACTTAGTTCTAGCTAGTCAAGTATAGTTAGATTATTTTAACAAGTTGTTAAAATAATAATATATAGTTTGTTAATGCTTACATGCATGTGACAACTATTATTTTAGATAACTGAGGATTCACTCACGGATAACTGTTACATGTGAGCTCTATCAGAGACCCAGTTGAGATCAGATGTGGGACAGTGTACTATCAGATGCTTGGATATTTCTAGTAAGTATTCCTTGCATGGAGAAGGATCTATTGTAGGAGATTGGAGGACTTGTGGCATATATATTGAGGCCTAGGTAGTCCATGATTTTCATCCTCTGATTGAATATCATCAGAGTACAGAGAGAGTTGGATAGCTATTCAACTGATTCTTTTTGTATCTTGAGGAGGATTTCCACTTGATTGATAATATAGTGTTGGGGTTTTATGTTGGTGCTTTCCCCAGTGATGTATTATGTGTTATGTGTGATTGATTTCTCTTGATTAGTTATGCATGTTTCTACTTGATGTTGCTCATGAACTCGATTATGCTTCTGCTTAATATTTTGTAGAAGTAGAACAAGTGTTATGCTTTAGGACATTGCATATATCGGTTTGTTCTACAGGTGAAATTTCTACATGGTATCAGAGCACAAGTGATCAAGCAAGAACAGTATACTAGTAGGAGAAATTCGAAGTTTATTATTCAGGGTATAGATCTGAAGTTCTTATCACATCTATTTCATTGATGGAATTCTATGGTTTGAGGCTTGAGTATGCCCTTGATGGCAGCTCAAACTATATAGCTTGGAAGGATCGCATGGAGGCAATTTTGGAAGATAATGACCTTAAGGATTTCATTGATTAAGAAATTCCTAAGCCTACTGACAAGACTGAGCAAGTGGAATGGAGGAAGTGTGTGGCTAGAGCTAGGAGAATTCTCTTGGAGGGAGTGTGAGATCACATTGTCTCAAGCCTCCTTGGGAAGGAGACTCCACATGCAATGTGGAAGACATTGAAAGATTTATATCAGAATAGTAGTGATCTGAGGAAGTTGGCACTTAAGATCAAACTTTGAATGATCAAGTGTGAAAGGGATGAGACGATCTCTATGTATCTGACCAAGCTCATCACATGTAGGGATGAGATTGCAAGTGTAGGGGTCATGACATCGGATGATATATTGAGTCTAGCACTCCTTGGCCTTCCTAATAGCTAGCATAGCTACTAGGACTCGGTGAATGGAAGGGAGAAATTGCGAGATTGGGAATGACTATGGTCGAATTTGATGTAGGAGGAGACCAGACAGAGCACCGAAGACAATTCTTCATCCATGCATGATGAGGATAACTGTGCCTTAGCGAGTAAGGCAAAGAAGGGGAAGGAGAAGGTATCTCTTTCCGAATCTAGTTCTTCCAATGATGGGAAGAAGGTTGACAAATCGAAATTGCGATGCTTTCGTTGTCATGAGGTGGGCCACTATGCTGCAAATTGTCCACGGAAGAAATCCAAGAAGGGATCCGGGGAAGGATCTAAAGGTGAGGCACTTGCTTCACAGTTTGAGTTGGATTTCACACTCTTTGCATGCATGGTTTCATCCATGGTGGAAAGTGGTTGGTTTCTTGAAAGTGGAGCTTCTTTCCACATGACCGGCGACAAGAGTTTGTTTAGTACTTTGGAGGAGAAAAATCTCTAGATACTCATAGTGATGGGTAATGATGAGAAGTATAGTGTCTCAGGTGTAGGCATAGTTATTTTTCAGAGGGAGCATGGATCTCGCCTCTCCTTGAACAATGTGAAGTATGTACCGAAACTGAAGATAAAGTTGGTGTCGATCACGATGCTGGAAGACAGAGGCTATGATGTAGTCTTTAGTAAGGGAAAGGTTTTCCTTAGACACATCATCACTAGACAAGTGAAGCAGATTGGTTCACAGGTCAAGAACTTGTATGCTCTTGAGTTTCAATATGCATGCAAAGCCATGAGCAACAAGGAAACTGATGGAGACTTGGTGGTTGAGAGGGACGATATATTACCTCTCAACATGCAGAGCCAAAAGAAGTCTCAGACGATTGTGGAGGAGCCACGATTGGTGCAACAACTTCAGGAGGTTGTGGAGCAGTGACAACAAGGGAAGTTGAATGGAGATCAAGTAGAGGCATCTACTCATGCAGAGACCTCCAGTAGGGGGAAACTTCGAGCCAGGTGGGTTGAGGGATCACATGCATCCATACCTCTAGGTAGGAGGTGGGGTGATATAGATTGATCGTCCCAAGGAGGAGGGGTAGGATCCTTGAGGTACCCAACCTCTTGGATGATACCTTGCTATGGGAGCCTCGATGTAGAGTAGCAGGAACTGATTGATTGGGTAGAGACAGATGCGGATGGAGCGGCAGAGAGAGCTACAGTGCAGGGAATCCCAAGACAGCGTAGAGCATGCAGGCTGCAGCAATGCGAGAGGCATAAGTGTATTGCACAATGCAAGGTAGCACAGAGAAGGGTACAATGGTGCAAGATGCATAGAGATGTTGTAGTACCACAAAGGTCAGAGAGGGAGCACTTGTCAGCAGCAGGTATAACTTCAGCATCAGAGTATGTTCCTAGCACAAGAGAGTGGTCAGTTGGGAGTGTTTTTGTTCCAAGTGTTGTTGGAGCAAGTGGACCAGGTAGATGTGTTGCATGCAGAACATTCCAGAGTTACAGGATCGAGTTTGAGAGGAAGCCTTTCTTGTTGAGAGGGAGTGTTGAAAAATGTGAAATAAGAAATGTTAAGTTTAGAATGTGTTAAAAATAGACCTACTAAAAATAGCATGTCTAAACATAGTAGTTTGGCCAGTGACGTCATTGGCCACATTGGGTGAGAGGTGAAACTGCTAAAAATGGAAAGTTCTAAAATTAGCATTTCTGGGTCCCTTCCTATTTATAGCAGTCCCTAGTCTATCTATAGGAAGTAAAATTAATTTTGGTCTTAACAGCAGTTGGAAATATTAATTATTAATTCAGTTGAGTTAATTAGTTAAGGAAATTCGAATTTGAAGTGTTTGTGAGCATGCACATGAGTTGTCCCACTGATTGAAGAAGTTATCATTAATTTCCTCCACTAATTAAGGGAATAAGTATGAGTTCTATAATGAGAGAATCAATTGACTTAGTTCTAACTAGTCAAGTCTAGTTAGATTATTTTAACAAGTTGTTAAAATAATAAAATATAGTTTGTTAATGCTTGCATGCATGTGACAACTACTATTTTAGATAACGGAGGATTCACTCATGGATAATTGTTGCATGTCAGTTTTATCAGAGACCCAGTTGAGATCAGATGTGGGACAGTGTACTATTAAATGATTGGAAATTTCTAGTAAATATTCCTTGCATGGAGAAGGATCTATTATAGGAGATTGGAGGACTTGTGGCCTATATATTGAGGCCTAGGTAGTCCATGATTTTCATCTTCTGATTGAAGATCATTAGAGTATAGAGAGAGTAGGATAGCTATTGAGCTGATTCTTTTTGTATGTTGAAGAGGATTTCCACTTGATTGATAATACAGTGTTGGGGTTTTATGCCGGTGCTTTCCCTAGTGATATATTCTGTGTTATGTGTGATTGATTTCTCTTGATCAGTTATGCATGTTTCTACTTGATGTTGCTCATGAATTTGATTATGCTTCGGCTTAATGTTTTGTAGAAGTAGAACAAGTATTATTCTTTAGAACATTCCATATATCGGTTTGTTCTATAGGTGAAATTTCTACAAATGTAATGTAAAGACCCTACGAAATGTGGGCGCAGAGCACGAGAGTCTAGGGTTGTCTACCCTAAAATAATGTAATTTAATGTAAGTTGTGTTGGCCTACCCATGGTCCGTGGACCATGGGATTGTATAAATAGAGTGGGGCTCTAAGTGTAAAGATAGTTTTTGGAATCTTTGGTAAGTTGATAGATGCGAAGGCATGGTGAGAGGATAGAAGTGGATCTAAAGGTATAGGGTCGTAGTAGTAGATAGAGGCTCTGTAGCTGAGTGCGCAGAGGCGTAGTAGAGCCCGCAGCTGAGTGCGCGAGCCCTTGCAATTGAGTGCGCAGGGTGGAGTCGAATCTGTACTGAATTGAACTTGGAAGGAATCATTAATAAAGATAAGTTGGGCCCATGGGGCTTTGGATTGATGGTGAATGGGTGCACTGTTAAGGCACTCCTTGTGATAGGTCACCGGTTCAAATCCCTTATGGGTGCTTAGGTAGTATTATATAGCAAAAAAATAAAAATAAAGATAATTTGGTTTGGCATATTGTGTATCTGGTTCATAGATCTATATTGGAATGTTATGTGTTGATGGTATCTATTTATTTATATGCACACACTTGTATGTATGCTTATGAATGGAAATCTTCTAAGTAATTAACAAACATACCCTAATTAAGGAAGACTTGGGTAATTAACACTAGTCGCACTATGGCTAGAGTTGCGGGAAGGCAGTCCCACAGAATGCCAGAAGCTTATTGGTACGCGTAATCCAGTAAGTGCGAATATTGAATCACGTATCTATCTCCCATATCAGACATTCCCAGGGTGAAGAAACCTGGTTCCAGCACCCTCCCACACTACTTCGGGTGAGACCTCAGTCTGCACTCTGCGGACTATTGCCGAAAGGGCCAGTAGTACCGGGATTTTCTTGGATAAACTCACTGTTGAACCCGTGTCAGGCCCCACGTAGCCAACACAACCTTTCATTTAAAGACATCTGAAATCAAGAATCTGGTTAAATTATCAAATATTTTCATAATTACACTTTCATGTAAAGTATCCAAAAAAATATAACTCAAATTTGTAAACTAGTGAAACTATGGAAACACTTTCAAATTTAAATTAAAAAAAAACAAATGTGCAAGGTCAATAAACCAAAAAGTTTAGCCAATCCTATTAGACTAATAAAAAAAAATCAAAATTGCCAACTCAAATCATCTCTATCAATTACATTTAACATGATAACTCATCTTCTAATGTTTAAAATGTTATGCTACAACTTAAAAATATAACTTCCCTTTTCTCAAATGAGAAGTGAGAAGTACTAGAAGATCTATGGAAAACATATCCTCTTAAAGATAAAGAGGTTAGTCTCATGGTGTAAACTCTACATTCAAATACCTTTAAGAGGTTAGTCTCATGTTGTAAACTCTACTTTCAAATAAACAAGGACATTCATGCCCAAATCTAAAAAGTCATCCAAGTCCGGGGTACTTTAATTGAGGGTCAATCTCATTCATGCCAAAATATAAAAAGTCAACTAAGTCATATGTAAAGATAGCTTAATTGAGGTTAATCTCCTACCTCAAGATGTTAATAATTTTAATAATTTCAAATAAATTATTTATATTTATTGGATTTGTTTGTTTATATTAACATTTAATTTATTATTATTAATTATTTTAGTTTTTTAAATATCCTCTTCTAAATAATATTATATTAAAAATATAATATATATAATATTAAATAAGATCATAAATAAAAGCCATTATCTACCAAGGTATAAATTTTTTATTATTAAATAAAAATCATAAGATTTTGAATCAGTGAAAAAGTCGTTAGAGAAAAAAAACGCAATTTACCGAGTGTCTCGACAAAAAAAAATGCAAGAATAATGACACCATAACAAACATTTGCAAAACAGTGTCGCCAAAAAAATTAACTTAGGAATCATGGTCTCTAACACAATTCACTAATTTCACATTTTGGCTCTTGCAAAACATGTTAAGAAATCAAAACATCATGTCAACATTGAAGAATCCAAGGTCATTGTTGAAATTTATCATTTCCACTAGGAAACTCTCGCTTCATAATTCTGCTTTGCCCTTTCCTCGCCCTTTTCTTTTTTCATTTTTAGTGGTTTTCTATCCTAAAAGTTTTTGCTTTCACATTGCTGATGGTATTACCTTTACCCTATCTTTTATTCTTCTTTTTTAAGGAGGATAAATTATCCTCTATCCTCTAATGATTTCATTGAATGTATGATTCCGTCAAATAGACCTTATAGAGGTTGTTATTTTAATAAAATTTATTTTGAATCATTCCTTGCAATGAAGTTTGAACCAAATATTATTTAATTAAGTCACCCCAACTATTAGAATTTTGAATAATTATTTTAGGTATAAGTATTTATATAGATTGTATAATTTATTACCATAATATATATTATTATTAAATTAATTATTTTTAATAATATTACAACCAATTTTACTATATTATGATTAAGATTAGTTTTTAATATTTATATAAATAAATTATTTTATAGTAATATTATTATTTGACTTGATAAATAAATTAGTTTTAATATTCTTATTAATTAATTCATTATCTAAAAACTAATTTTCAACCAAATAATATTATATAAATAAATTATGCTTAGATAATATTATTATTTTTATTGATTAATATATTAATTATTTTTAATATTATTATTAACCAATTTATTATATCATGATAAGGGCTAGTCTTTTACCTAATTCACCTTGAATAAGTCAACCCTAAGTAATAATATTATATAAATTAGTTATTATTAGATATTTATTATTTAATTGATTAAAATAATTTTAAAAAATTGATATTAAATAATTAATTATTACATAACAATTATTTTCTAACTTAATAAACATATTTTCACACATATTCCTAAATAATTTTGATTTTACCAATGGCTAGTTTTGAACGGCTTACCCTAAACAATGATGCATCCCTGCTATTTATTCTCTCAAATCGTTTGATTTCTCACCTTGTCAAGAGGATGAACTACATTAGTTGGTTCGAAACATCAACTCAATCCTTACAATGTGATTAATCTGAAAGACTGTTCTCTACATTATGGATCACAAATGTCTTAGATCTAACATAATAAATTATATTAGAAAATTCACAGATGCGGGTGATTGACAGGCTAAAGGGTACGATGGAGCCGCGTCGAGTGGGCAGGTGGCAGCCCAATTGCGCCATTGGTTATGGTTATGGGACGACGAGCTGGTCTCGCACACCTCTATTAATGGAAGCATTAATGCTGTCCTTTAGGCTCCTGGTTAACTGCGCGATGGCTCTCAGGTTGTTCATCACTCCCACGGATCTGTTACAGGCCTTCAACTCCATAAAGGTCGCTGCTCTGGGTGACTCTCTGAGCCTCTCTGTTAGTTTGTCTCTGTTAGTCTGTCTCGACTGGGTTTCAAGAGCCTTCTCCATCTTCATCTTCCGCTCGGCTTCGACTCCAGGGGCTCACAGCTTCGTCTGGGCTTCGTCTCCACTTCTCTCTGAGCATTCGTTTTTCAGTCATCTCCCTCTATGCATTCGCCCCTCTGTCACTTCTCGGTATATTACTATGCCGCGAGAAAGGCTCAGAATGGGGAATAGGCGAGGCGGCTCTTGCAGTCGTGCCACCCATCAGCACTCCTCCACCACCTCGGACCCATCCTCGAATGCGCTGGAGTTTGGTCGCTTCAATTATCCAGCATCGAAGAGGGTGAGCTAGGATCGAAGACTGTGAGCATAATGCACATCCCAATGCTCGTTTCCGCATTTCGTGTTCCCTAGCAAACTCCTCCTTCATAGTCTCAGTAACGATTGAAAAGTGTGAGAATACCAGGGGTTCAGGAGCGGCTCATCTTGGGGTTCCTATAGATCAGAGGATGACAAATCCAAATGTTAACCAACGCCAAGTCATAGGAGGCCTATCCGCTGTGAATCCTGAAGCCAATGCAGGTCTGAGCGTGCCAGCAAGAGGAGAGCCTTCAGGCTCAGCGGTCCATCCGTCCGACTCAAATGACTCAGATCAATTTGGGTGCCAGATAGTTGAGGAACAGTCGTCTACCTCAGATGATGAAGGAACTAGCTCATGCCTCCGTTTGTGTTCTGCATCTGAAGAAGGAGTTCGCCTCCCTTTTGATTCACTATGTTCGTGCATGTTTCAGGTTTCTGTCCACTTCACATGTTGGAGTCTGTTATTGCTTTGTTTATGTTAGCAATGGATCGCTGTATGGTCAGTTTTGGAGTTTTTTGGAATGGCCAATGTCCCTGGAAGTTAAAAACTCTATTGTAAGTCTTTCGTTGGCTGATGCCAAGAATTATTTTGCAAAATGACAACTTCATGGCAAGAATCTTCGAGGTCGCTGCCTCGCTGTAACACTTTTGTATAAATAATAGGAGTATACCAATTGAGAAAAAAAAATTATATTAGAAAATGCATATGTAATTTTAATACGTGTATGTATTTGTTGAAATTAGATCCATAACCCAAAAAAAAAAAAAAAGATGATGCAATGCAACGAAACTTGTTGTTTTATTTTTATTGGAAAAATGAAAGAATTTGTAAATGGACACATACATGTATGTATTTGTTGAAATTAGATCCATAACCCAAAAAAAGATAAGATGATGCAATCCAAACTTGCTATTTTATTTTTATTCACAAAATGAAAGAATTAGTAAATGGAAGCATAATCTGAATTTAATTTTTCTCTTCCATCTAAACATTTTATATTTAAGGTTTTGAAAAGTGTATGAAAGCATGTCAATATATTTTCTTTATAATTTTGAATTTGAGATTAAAGTACTTTTTTTTTTTTTTACATGTTGATATTTAATATTGTAACAAACTCTGTAGTGGGTAGATTGATCTGATTAAGAAAATTAGTTTTGTTGTGCTAAAATTCTTTTTTGGTCTATATTAAATATGCTTGAGGATTTATGAGATTGTTTGCAAGTTTAAACATGGGTTTTTGAGTGTTTTTATATAGTTTATATGTGCAAATTTACATAAACAAATGAATGAACAACATCATATAATAGACATTAAAATCACCATAAACAATTTTACAACATCACATGATGAAGGAGTTCACCCCTCTTGGGCTACGTCTCCTTGGTCAGGCTTCCAATTGCTTGCCCTCTCTATTATGCTAAAAAATGTCAATGCATCATTTTACAATGCCCAGAATTCTTTGAAACCTATTCCAATGGCTCCAGAATGCATAAAAAATTCTGTGTAGCTTCTTTCTGCTCCTGATTTGGTAAAAAACTGAAGAAGTTATGGTCTTTCCCAATCTTCTGCTAATCGAACTACAAATTCCCAAAATCCGGCATCATCCTACAATTTTCCCCCAAAACGCGCTAACAGAGCAATAATTTCATCGAAAACCAGGGAAAATTGTTGGACAATTTAAATGTCCACTAACACCTATGTACTGAAAATTGTGGCCACTTGGGGTGCCACGTGGTTAGGGCTAACGCCAATGACTCGTCCCCGTCGGCCGGGGCCCCACTCCTCCTTCGCGGTGGTCGTGTGTGGTGGTGTAACCATTGGCTGACCCCACGTGGGTTGGCCTGTTTGATAAACAACATGGACATGAAACTTTAAATACAGTGAACAAACATAGGGATTAAGAACTTTTGTCATCGCTTATTGGTAAAGGTTGTGTATTTGTGTTGGGAGGATGTGGGTTTGACCCCTGATGCCTTTGCTCGGACAATAACCAAATTTTTGGTGGCCTCCCGGACTGCCACACGGCAGCCTCTCGTTGGATGACATGTCAGCCTATGGTTGGCCACCACTCCAACCAATGAAAAACGTGCAATTTCGACCAATAATACCATGCCACTTGTCAACACCCCATTTGCTGAAGGAGCCCATTGACTAAGTCAAACTTCCACATACCCTGCCCAGTCAACGCCACATCAGCAGTACTGTTGGGTATACAACCAAAGTCCCACATTGACTAGAAGTGGGGAGGATCATGGGTATATAAGGATGGACAAATATCTCCATTGGTATGAGGCCTTTTGGGGTAAGTCCAAAAGCAAATCCATGAGGGCTTAGGCCCA
>APFE031049377.1:2161-18036 GCA_000404065.3 Pinus taeda | reverse complement strand
AAGATAGAAAAGATAGATCAACGCCTTAGAATTCAGCCTCTTCGAGGGGGCAAACCTCCTTTACATTACATAAATGAACAATTCTTGGATGATTCAAATGACAAAACCTCCTTTCTATATATAGGAGTCTAAGGAGTCACAATATAACCCAGCCGACCTAACAATAATAATATAAAGCCACAAAAAATAACAATAGAGGGATTCTATGGGGCACGGAAATAACAATATGGGGGTAATAGGGGCACAACAATATAAATAAGGGGTATAACTACAATAGTAAATGGGTAATAACTAGTATTATAGGGACCCAACATATGCTTTGTCTTCGAGTAGTGAGGTTCACACGTCTGGTGATTGCTAGTGTTACTTGCGTCAATGGCTCTTTCACCATAGAGGGAGAGGGTGGGAGTGAGTCCCAAGTCGGATGGGAGGAAGCCCCAACTCTATTAGGAACACACAACACAATAGGACGTGCACATCTTCCGGAGGAGCAGTTCACACGGATGCAGCAGTCACAACATACAAGGAAAGATAACACGTACAACACACAGCGGAGGAGTCTGCGTGAGTGCGACAGTATTATAGCAAGTTACGTGAAAGGTATATCTGATGTCCGAGGAGGTAACCAACATGGGCAGGACAACGTTAACATCTCATACAACACATTTTCATTAACATATATGCATTACAACAATTGAATGAGTTCAAGTGTTAAACACAGGTTAAAGCAACATGCATTACAAGTGTCCAAGATTAGTCTTACAACAACTACAACACGTGTGAAAATGTGTTGGCCTGTTAACAAGATTTTGAATTAAGGGAAAGTTCCAAGACACATCATTATACCATACATCTCTAACCCCATGGGCGGGGCATTGGAGCCACTACTTACTCCTCAAAGAAAAGATTACAGACTATCAAGGCTATGTGGGAGGGGCCAAGGTGAAAAGTCCCTTGCATGTACAAATGAGGGGGTACTTATAGCTAAGGGTGAAACTGACCCTTGTGGTTGTTCAACTTCCCTCTTGACTGTTTTACTTCCATGACCCTTTGACTTCACATGAATCTTCATATGACACGTGGGTCTCTTGGACTTCCACGTTACATTACATTGATTGTCAGTATGGCCCAAAGTAGAGATGTGGATGGCATGACTCATGACAAGACTCGACATGACAATGTTGGTACATTCATGTTGCTACTAGTGTGCATGTCAAGCTGTAGTGTTGTTGGGTGATGGATGTCCTCATGGTGTGTCATAGCTTCACCTCCAGATTGCAAAGTGGGCGGAGTCTTCGATGGTTGTTGGGTTCGCTCGATGTTTCATTTGCACATTTCTCCTTGCTTGTATGTTGGCATGTTGGATAGGTTCGTCCATCACGAAAAGTGCATGTTCATCCGTCCGTTTGTGTGCGAACACATCCTTGCATGTTTGCTTGTTCGTCAATCCGCAAACACATCTTTGCATGATCGTTCATTCGCGAGCACATCCCTTTGCATGCATTGTTTTTTCGTCTGTTGATGAACATGTCCTTCTGCTTGTACTCCCTTTGTTCATCCCATTCATTGTTGTGCCATGTTTGTTTGTGTACCTATATCTACAATCACTCATGACTAGACGACTTCAAATCCATAAGCCCCCTAGCCTACCATGATGCATGATCATTTCGGATGTAGGTGACTAGGAAAGAAGACAAGGTTATGAGCTTCGAGCTGGGATGGCTCCGGGCACTGCTGGTGAAAATTGCGCAGAAGTCACTAGGAGATGGTGATGAGCAATCTGGATCGACAGTGACTGTTCGCGAGGTCTGGCTTAGTTGGAGGAAAAAGCTGCATGATTTTTGGGAGGAGCAGCCCAGGATGCAGGAAGGTTGGCAGACAAAATCTACACAGTTTTTGGAAGGAGCGGGCAACAGGAACCTGGTAGCCAAAACTGTGAAATTCCTGGAGGGAACTAGCAGTCGGTTGTTGGGACCTTGGCAGCAAAAACTATGCAATTCCTAAAGGAAACTGACAGTTGGCTGCTGGGAGCTTGACAGCCAAAATTGCTCAATTCTTGGAGGGAATTGGTAGCGGGCTGCTGGGAGCTGCTAGCAAGAAAAACTACATTGATGTTGGGAGGTTGGCTTGCCGATCTCCTTTCCATAGTTTATGAGCTGAGCAGACTGTTGGGCAGCAAAGGTCTTGCTCATGAAATCTACGCAGTTTTCCAGATGAGCAGACGGTCGATTGACTGGTGGGATGGCTCGAAAAACTGCGCAATTTTATGAGGGAGACAGGGATGGGCACTAGGTGTCAGTCTGACCTGTGTACGCAATTTTCTCAAGGCAAGGTCTACAACCTCTCCACAATTTTTTAGGGGAGTCAGTCCCAGGGTGGCTGTCGTGTCAAACTCTCTAGTTGACCATCAGGAAGGTTGATTGATCAGCTTGTGGGCAGTACAACTTGAAATGGCTTGCTTGGTGCTTCTACGATGTTCTAGGTGATAGTCGATCAAGTCGATGGTGGGGTAAAGGTCTGACTATCAGAGGGTGATCTGGTCGTCTGAACACTAGCAAAACAACTAAGTGTGTGAGCGAGTGAAAAGGTGCATAAGTGAACCTACAAACACACACTTACATGACTTTACGACGAGACGACTCAAACCATCCAGACACACATGCTCAACATGAATGATCGACAATGTGAGTGACAAGCGTGACGCTTGTGATTGATCGTTGGATGACCACGACGACGCTTGCATGATAGTTTATATGACTTTGTGTGTGAGCACGACGGATGTTTGCGTAGCGAACACAACATGTACAAACGAAGCTAAGACCTTGTGTATTGACCATAACATGGTCACAAGCATGACATTGACATCAACATGCAAACATTGTATGTCGAATAATCAAGCAAGGTGGGTGCGAAGACTCACACGAGCTCACGAGGTGAACCTGAGTGTGTGCATACATCCAGTAAAACTCTCAAAGGAGGCTCTGAAATTAGATGTGGGCCAAAATTTCGGAGGGTGTTACAACCTCTACACCACTTTCCTTGGGTGATAGATGTGTTGGTAACTTCCTGACTACTAGATAATTTGCTACATATGCATACCTAGGTGCTTTAATCATTATAACGAATAGGTGCTTGTCTGGAAACTGATCATCTACTAATAACAGATCATTTGTCTTGGGTACTCGAGTTAGGAATTCTGCAACAGGATTTTCTTTTCCTAACCGGTCCTTTATGGTGATATCGAACTCCTGCAGTAACAACCATCGAGTTACTCGCCCATTAGTGATTGGTTTGTTGGCCAAGTACCTGATGGCAGAGTGGTTAGTATACAAAAAGACTAGATAGCCTATTATATAATGTCTAAACTTATTGATAGCATGTATAAAAACCAAAAATTATTTTTCTGTTACTATGTAATTTAATTCACTAGGGGTAATGTTATGCTAATATAATAGATACCGTAGGGCTTCCTATCATTTTATTGTCCAAGTACCTTGCCTATAGTTGTGTCTGATGCATCTGTAGAGATATGGAACGGTAACTCCCAATTTGGTCCTCGTAATACTGGTGCGGTTGAAATCCGTTTCTTCAAATCTTCAAAGGCAACATCACATTTTTAGATGAATTAAATTCAACATTACCAGTTAATACATACAAAAGTGTAGCAATTTTTGAAAAATTCTCAACAGATCTGTAGTAGTACCTTGCATATCCAATGAAACTCTGTACCTTGGTCTGTGTGTAGGGTGTGGGTAGTGCAAGAATTACCTCTATTTTTGTTGGATCTACCTGCATCCCATCCGCAAAGATGAGTGTCCCAAAACCACACCTTCGATCATCATCATGTGATATTTCACATTGCTTAAGCATATCCTGGTGGCAATGCATCATTCAAGTACCTTTTTCTAGATTTCGCAAGCCCTGCTCAAAATCACTTCTATAGGGGGTGAAATCATCCATATAAATTTCAAGTCCTTCATTGATCAGATCAGAAAAATGCTTATGGCTCTCTGAAATGTGGTTGGGGTAAAACTATGTATGCAAATATATCCCAAGGGTGGGTAAACATGGTTTTATCCTGGTCTTCAAGGGCGATCTGGATCTGATTATAGCCACTGAAGCCATTGAGGAAGGAAAAAAAAAATCCCTGCTAAGTTGTCGAGAACTTGATGAATAAAAGGAAGAGGGAAATGGTCCTTCTAGGTGGCTTTGTTCAATTCTCTGTAGTCCGTGTAGATTCTTTGTTTCCCATTTTTCTTGGGAATGACTACCAACAGGGAGACCCACTGACTATCTGAGATAGAATAAATAAAATTTACATCCAACAAATTTTGCAGTTCCTCTTTCACAATTTCTCTTAGGTGAGGATTCAACCTTCTCTGGGGCTGCCGAATGGTGTGAGCATCCTTCTCAATGTACATATGATGGGTACACAGCTGGGGATCTATCCCTTTCATGTCTGAGTATTTCCAGGCAAAATCTTTTTTATATTTTCGAAGTACCTGAAAAAGCCTTTGTTGTTGATGACTGTCCAAGTTACCGTTAATGTTAAGCGTTTTACTTGGTTCAATCTCAATTGGCCTGTTATTATAAACAACAGTCTTGGGTTTATGATGATCATCTACGTCCCTCGAGGGATCTCCCTTGCTTCATTAATGAGGATGGCTTTTAATACTTGGCATGTCGGGTTATTCATGGAAACTAGTCTATTAATGAAGTTGTTAATCACATCATTTTCCATCTGATTCTTAAATTCAAGAACTTCTTCCAGTGTGAGAGGAAAGCTTATGTTTTCTTCCAGGTATCTATATGGGTGTAACTGAGTATTTACAATAGGTAGACCTGGTTTAGCTGGGGGATACAAAACAAGATTTTTCACAGAATTTCCTCGTGTAATAGTCATGTTTCATGCACGACATCCTATATAAGCATTTGTTGTTGCTAACCAAGGTCGGTCGAATATCAAAGGATGTCCATCTAGTCTACTTCTTGGGTTGATGACTAGAAAGTCCACAGGATATTCCCAAGAATCGACAGAAACAGTCACATCCTGTAAGGTTCCTTCAAGTCTAACTACTGATTTGTCGGCAAGTTCTAATAAGGATGAAGTGGGTTCCAAAGTTGTAATTCCCAGAACCCTGCAGGTTTCAATAGTCAGAATATTAATGGTTGCTCCAAGATCTACTAGTGTGTTTGGAAAGGCACAACCTTGTATCTGAATTGTTACTTCAGGATTTCTTGGGTCTTCATATTTTATCGATGCTTGTTTACCAAGAAGTAGGTCAGATAAAGTTCCTACCACATGTACTATTGGTGGGTTTTTCAATTTCCTCCCAGGCTTCTTCCCACATAATTCCTTAATTGTTTTTGCATAAATCAGAATGTCTTGTATGGCCTGGAGGAGCAGAATATTTATACACAAATTTTTCAATTCCCCTAAGATATCAAAATTAGGATAGGCAACAGGTTTAGCTATTTCTAGTCTCTTAGGGAATGGGGGAGAAGAAATTATAATTTTATCGGAATTTTGTTGCTCGACTCTATCTTCTCCCTATTTTATTTCCATGGCAATCACAGTCGAAGGATTTATTGTGGGTTGTTTTTCGTTTTCAGTTTCTTTGTTTTCTTCTGTGGAAATAATGTGCCCTAACCTTAGCCAAAACTCATTGCATTCTACTAGTTCTGTGTCATTATTTGAATTCTCAAGGATCTGTACATATTGGACTGGTCTATTATTAGGATTAAGATTTGGTTGAGCTAGAAGTTGGGGGCATACTAAAGGCTAAGGGTTCTGAAATGGACTAGGCAATGTGTGTTGAGGTTGAGAACCTGTTCCCATGGGTAAATTGTTCATCCCCATAGGGCGCTGCTAGTTTTGAGGCCAATTCGGGTTTTGTGAAGTGGAAGCAGCCCATTATGAAGGGTAATGGTTACTAGTTGAATTTTACCAAAAGGGGGCAGAGCATTGTGAATTTGGCTAGCCAACTCTTGGGAAGGGGTGGTTTGGCCCGGGTGACATGGAATATTGTTGGGATTTCTAGGCAGAGAAGGGTGGTTAACCATGCCATGTTGTTCCAGGATTTTTTTGTTGATTGTATTGCGTAGGAAAGAATGAAGAAAGGTCTTGTGGCATACCTCATGAGGTTCGTGCTTACCATAGTCGATGTTGAGCCATTAAGTATGTCGACTTTGTTCCTTCTTCAACTTCTTTGAATACTCCTTTCAATTCAGGAAGTGATGGACATTGATTCATTGCATGGTCCTTGGTGCAATAGAGCACGTCTGAATCAAGTCTAAAGGACATTCTCTTTGGATGTGCTTCTTTTGGCAGCGTGGACAGAATATTGCTAGTGTTTGTTCTGCCTCAGCTTGTCTTTGTCTAGCATGTAAGATGTCTAATTGTGTATTCAACGTGCCCAAGATATATGTCTTGAAATCTTCCAAGAGGTTGTCGATCTCTATTCTCATCACGCCTCCGCTGGGAGGTCTGCTTCCTCTAGTCATGGAGTCTTGGCTTTCTAACCTGATGCGTGTACTACCCCGCAAACGCCTGATACACAATCAGACAATTTATTCATAGTCTTCTTGATAAATTTCACCTTTCCCCATCATATTTAAAGTTTCTACCCATTCTTCTCTCATTCCCTTTATTAAAATGGATTTCAAGACTACTTTTGGTAATGTGGAGTGGGGTGATCTCTGCAAATTATAATGAAACTGTTCGATGTATTATTCTAAAGTTTCATTATCCTTCACAGAAATTTTGAAGATTTCATCTTTTAGACCCCTAGTCCTACAGTAGTCCTGGTATTTGGAGAGAAAAGCATTTTTCATGTCATCCCAGGAGTTAATGGTACTTCCAACCAAACCCATAAACCATCACGAAGCTACTCCCTTTAAGGTAGGGGGGAACAGCTTCAATTTTTGAGGATCAGTGGTGTAATCATATCCTCTGCATAGGACATCAAACTCAAATAGAAAAGCATTCGTATCCTCTGAGGTCATCTCGTGAAATGTAGGGATATTTTGTAAAGGAATATCTTTCATCGGGGCATTGGCTACTGGGTCGACGATAGGGTATTCCAACGTCGAGGTCTAGCCTTGAAATGGTTGATTCGCCATTTGTTTGAAGATGTGCCAATAATATTTAGGGATTTCTTGGTCAATGGGGTGTTATCTAGGTGGATGGAGTATTCAAAATATGAAGGGGCTTTACTGCACTACTCAGATCTGGGATATTATGTACTTCTTTTTCATCTAGGACCACAGGAGATACCAATTCAGATGGTTGTGGATCTACCTTAGCAGCTCCACTAGGTTCTCCCTCTCCTCCTTTCAAATTACACAATTTTTCCTCTTGTGAAGGACTAAAGTATAGATTATTTGTATTTTGGAAATTTTGTTCAGATCCTTCAGTTTTTCTATGGATCTCGACGTAAGCTGCAGTTAGTGATTATGCTACTTAAGGGATCAAAGTAGATCCCTTTCTAGATACTGTCTAGGGTCCTACTAACACCCGAGATTTAGCTCTCTCAATTATTTCGTCTATAAGGCTTGGTCCCCCAAGGGTCACTGATCCTTGGGCTTTGGTAGTTTTTGGTATTGATTTTTGATCTATTGGTATCTTTCTTCTCCTAGTCATTCATACCTACATAACTTCTGCGTATCTACTGAGAGCGAGCACTAGGAACAAGCCTTTTTCTTGTATTGTACACAAGTTCTTACCTCCCGCTTTCAATACCCAATTCTCTTCAAAGGCACAAATTAACTATTATCTTGATAACCTCCCCGGTTAATGATGCCAAAATGTTGGTGCACTAAGATGACTTTATAAATCAATCTTAATCCTACATTAATATGTCAACCTGGGATTTCTTTGTCTATTTCAAGGCTGTAAGCACTATCTGTGCGATAACAATTAGAGATTGAAATGCAGGAAATTAATCCTAACTAATCATTGTAGAAATAAGAAATTGCTTAATGACTTGTTAACTCTTAACAATGCAGAACATGAATTATTCTATAATTCAAAATCAGAAAGACAAATCATTTGCAACTTACTTTCAAATGAAGATCTTAATCCAATGTCCTGATGCAAAAGAGGAAATCAACCTGAATAGTCAAATCCATGTGCATTAAAGGAGACTATTCAAATCATACTAATCACAAGGAACATTCAAAGTTAAAAGTAATTGTAGAAAGCATATACTAAAATGGGACAGCAATCATATACAAACTTACTTTCCATAAATCATAAAAACGATATTAATCGAGTTATAATATTTACTCTAAATCAATCTGTAGAAGGAACAACAACACAAATCTTGACAGTAAAGTGTAAATAACATAATACAAAGGAGCAGTGGATCTTCTAGCAACCAGTCCGAAAGCCTCTAGAAGAAAACTGCTATCGAAACTCAATACACAAATTTAATCAAAAACTTTGAGTCTTTCATTAAATGTCAAAAGAAATACAAAATCACTTCAACTCTTTAAAGTTCAATCTGCATTTGCAGTCTTGCTGGAATTTTCAAGTTACAAAAGTTACGAAGTTACTTTTCTTTTCCACTTACTAGGGTTATATATTCTATGAAATGCTAGCAAAATCGGAGCTTATCTCGAGGATCAGAAGATCCTCAGGATTTCTCGGCTGAACAATTGGATTTCCACATCAATCTCGTATTTTGCCTTCGCCTTTAGTGTGGTCCACACAATTGTAATCAACGACATCCTCCTTTCTTTCCACTATTGCCTTATCCAAAGGGAACAACAGTTTTCCAATCCAGTCAACCTACACATAAACAAGTGAAAACTTAGGCTTTTGATACTAAAAACATGTAATTTGTCCGACACTATTTTCTATTTGCTTTTGACGGTCTTTCTTCGAGAATGTGCTCCAGACAAGAGTAAATTCATGAAAAACCATATGATTAATTAATAAAATGAGGAGGAAAAACATACATTTTTCACAACCCAACACTGGTCATGACCAACCATTTTGTTTATTAATAATATAAAAATATCGGTTATAGTTTAAAAAAAAATGTTGTTAGTTTGTATGGATGCCCATTTCCCTAAAATTTATTTATAAATGGTATGTTATAAAATATTTCAAATGCAATGTGACTTACTCTATAATCATATAAGTTATTTAAGAGACATGATATACTTAACTAATTTAATTGAAAAAAAAAATTTAATAAATGGAAGCTATATAGGAAGCATCATGAGTTGTTAAAATGGAAGTAAAATTTGACTTTAAATTGGAAGCCATACTCGGAGCTACTACTGGCTCTAAATAGGAAGCTAAATTGGTTGCTTAATAGGAAGAAAAATTGGAGGCTAATTAAGAAGCAAATCCCAACACTAAAAGGAAGCAAACCTTGGACCTAAAAAAGAAGCAAACCCAGATGCTAAACAGGAAGCAAACCTTGGAACTAAAAGGAAGCAAAGCATTAGGCCAACAAGGAAGCAATTTTTTAAGAAAAATAGGAAGAAACAATGGAAGCCAAACTACAAGCACACCAGAAGCAATCTTGGAAGCAAAACTTGGTGCTACCTAAGAAGAAAAAAGAAGAAATTTAGGTAGAAAACAAAGAAGTAATAATGGAAGCAACCTTGGAACCAAAACTTGGCATTACGTGAGAAGCAAAACATAAGCAATTTAGGAAGAAAACAAAGAAGTAATAATGGAAGCAATATTTTAAGCCAAACTTGGCGTTCCCTAAGGAGCAAAAAAAAAAGCCATTCAGGTAGCAAACCAAGAACTAATAATGGAATCAATATCAAAAGCAACAAAAGACACTACAATGAAAGTCGTATTAGAAGCTAAAGAATATTCCATAATCAAAGAAAAGCTAGATGCAACAAGCGAAGCCATATTGGAAGCAAAACTCGAAGCAACAAATGACGTTATAATGGAAGCATGAATTGGCGTAAATTAGGAAGCCAAAAAAGAAGTTGTTTTCCATGACATACTAGAAGAAAAATAGGAAGCACAATTGGGAGAAAAACTATAAGTACAATTGAAGCAACAATGGAAGCAAGAATGGGAGAAACAGTTCCTGACGCTAAACTCAGTTCTACTTCTGGTGTCCAAGTGAAGATGCATTATAGCATCGGGTTTTACGCCACCAATTGAACCCAATTTGAAAGCTCAAATACACTAATTTCTGGCACTATTTCTGGTGCTAATGGTTTGTTTTGTTGTAGTGGTATTCCTCATCCACCTAGAAAAAAATGCCCAACATAATGCCAAATTTCATGTCAAGAAAAAATAAATGGAAATGGAAAGGCATGAGAAAGGTCTCCTATGCAGAGAGGCAATGCAAGTAATTTTGTTATGGTTATGGATGCTCATTCAAAGAAAAGAAATCCTTGTGATTTCTTCAGTGACTCTGTCAAGGTTATGGATGCTCACTAGTAATAGAGAAACACCAAAAAACCATTTTTAATAAGCTATGAAAATTATAAACAATTTGTTATGTTATCTATGTCATCATCGAAGACTTATGTAGGTGAACTCTTGGTTGGGTATATAAAAATTAACAAGACCTAACTATGAAATAGATGGATGACACATCTATAAATAGTCATGCAGCTCAAAGTAGTACCCACAATATTCAATCAATAATTCCTCACATTACTATTAAGACTCATCTTTTGAAGGTACGAAGCCAAAGATTTTGGATTATACTAGTCATTCACCAATTATTGTAGCCCTTACAACTTCCCCCAAACATTTTCCCTTGTACATTTAAAATTTTATGGTCCCCCTTTCCTTTGTAAGTTCTCATGGTCATGCCCATTGCATTACTTAGATAAACTCTTTAAATTTTCCTAATCATCACCAAATGCAATCCATGAATGAATCATTGTCATGGAAAAACTCTATGTCTATCCAAACTATGTGCATGGTCTTTCATTATCATCTTTGAACATCAATTTCAATGCAGGTACTTTATTTTGGAAGTCTATGGAAACACATAGTACACATTCACCCTATATTTTAAGGAACCCACTGATGAATCAAATATGAAACGAAATGATCCCACAAAATTAGAAGCTCAACCACAACAACAAATAGATAAACTTTGTGAAGCATTGGTAGCATGGAAGACCAAGTCCAATGAAAGTACCCTCAAGACCATTGCAGATGACAAACTAATTTTCAAAATAAAGAAGCAATGGAACAAGCTAAGGGGGACAAAAATAAGTGCAATAAAGAACAGAAGCATGTGGCACTAGAGTTTGATACATCTTGAATCAATTGAAAGTTTAATAGATGTCGAAGTTTGAGGCTTGAAACCTAGTATGGTACAGTTCAAATGCCAACTTACTACCTTGTGAGAATAGAATGAAGATGTAATGAAATGGAAGAATATGAAAGGATAATGTATGGTGCATTATCTATAAAAAGAAGGACCATATGCACAACGATTTCATGATGGTTTAATGACACAGTGTTGTTGCATAAGACCCTTTTAGTGGGAACACTAAAATAGTGTTATGTGAACTATGTCACAAGTAATGGCATGATCGCTACCATTTCCCACTACTAAAAAAGTATAATATTTCTATGATTTTATTATATAATGAGTTCTACATAATCAAATTCCCTTTCCCAAAGACTACAAAATCTTGCAAGAATTATGAGCCTCCTCTGTGATGCTTCAATTGTAATGAAGTTAGATACATCATGTACCAAGTTATAGATACTTACCATGGACACTCTTTGTTGAGAAACATGACAAGCCAACATCTAAATTAAATAGAACTAGGACATCATTATAGAATTCTTTTAGAACTTGAAAGAGCAATGAATAACTTCACAAGGAAATGCAACAACATTTCCAAGTTTTATAGCATTAGGAAGAGCATGAACAACACTTCATTGTGGATGTTGGAGATTTCTAATAAACTTGATGAATATGTGTACAAAGCTTGTCAATAGTAATACCAAATCCTCATAATGTGCATGAATGGCATAAGGTGGTGTGGCTTTAGATGGTAACCCAACTAGACAAATTTTAACTTTAGAGGTTGTAAAAAATTGTAGATCCTTTCAAATCAACTAGAAAACCACTTACACTGTGGGTTTCCTTTACATGTTTATATGAAAATCACAAAGGGATTGTAAATTCCAAGGTTGTGTTCAAGAAAACCTTGCAAGTAAATTACAAAAAAATGGATGATCTAGCTAGTGTGTGGCGGTAATGGGATGAAATGAAGTTGAGGTAGAATAATTTAAAAGGTGCACTTCGACTTATGCATCAAGAAACATAATCACAATCATACCAATTATTTAAATTCATTAGTAAGGGGCTTTGATTACCCAATGGTGAGGGTGATCATAAACCGACACATATTACTTAGTGATTTCACCAAGTGGAGAATTTTGCGTCATTAAAATATCTGAGGTGCAGAGTTTATCTTCACCTATACTGTGGAAATGTGATGTTTGTGACTACTAATCTAGTATTAGGAAGTGGGATAATTGAGGATTTATCTAAAGAATAACAAGAGTTGTTCTCTCGGGTTTATTTTCTTCTATTGACAGAGAGATGAAGGATATCAGTGGTACCCTTGCAAGGATGCCTCCAAGGAATTGGGAGTATATGTCTTTGGATATGGATTCCCCACATTACTCATGGAGAGACAAATGGTAATTTTAAGGATGCTAAGGTTATCCTATACTTCTTTTATGGATATGGATTCCCCACATTCATGGTCATTGTAAGGTTATCCTATAATTCTTTTATGTGTGTATGCTTGCTTTCACTTGAATCATATTTTAATGAACTAATTTGTGTCTTATCACTCATAAGCTTCTTAATAGTTCTCATCTTCTCATTCCACGCATTGCAATAATTATTATTTGTGAACTGCTTTGCAATTACTTTCTAGTGCTCTCTTTACTCTTGTATGTCTTGGATGGTTTTAGTTGACTAACTCCCCTTGTGATGTACATGGTCTTTTTGTTGTGTTGTTATATTCTCACACTTTGTTCTTCAAGTTTATCATCTGTGAGATTATTCATATTCACACTCCAGATATTTCACACTTTCCTTCACATTAATATATTTTCACTCAACACCCAAGAGAAAATAAACAAACATGGTGGCAACCAGGCGCACAGTATGAATGAGACTCATATTCTAAATGGTGTCTAATTTGGACTTCATACCAGGGATATCCCCTAACCATTGGCAGTGAATTTGGCCCCGTCAACATGCTTGTGTTCTTTCCATTTTCAGTTATTTCATGAACTCGAGTACACCTAATAATTAAATTACTGTAGGATCTAAGGAAAATTGAGTTGCATAGCCTAAGATTTTAGAATATTATAAGACGTGTTGGGATGAATTGATTTAATGGAATATTCATGATAATTACAAACCACCTCTACATGAAAATTAAAATCCAAATGCACAAGGTGGAAATGGAAATGGCCAATTTGGTCCTTGTTACACTATTGAGATCATCCACCATGCATTATAAGGAGTGAGCCCCTTATGTCAATGTTTATTACCAATTCAACCCTCTTTGAACACTCCAAGGGATTTTTTCGTAATGACACTAGCCAAGTGATGTATTGACACTAGGAATAGTGTCACA
This sequence comes from Pinus taeda, assembly GCA_000404065.3. Lineage (NCBI taxonomy): Eukaryota > Viridiplantae > Streptophyta > Pinopsida > Pinales > Pinaceae > Pinus > Pinus taeda. The sequence continues at coordinate 4,419 of APFE031049377.1, read as the reverse complement.
ATTATCACATCTCCCCATCCCTATTCATGAGAATGAGAAGCCGTATGCTTAACCCTTCCAGTATCAAAGACAAAAAGGCACGTTAATCCTATACAAAATATTGAATGATGGATGGAAACATACATTGCTACATCGTTAACCTTTTGTTGAATGTTGGGCACTAAATTGCCTTAATAATCACCCTTTTTGAATATTTAGTTTATAAATGGTACCACTTAAGGTAAAATTTTGTATTGGATAGCTAGAATTTTTTATGGATAGCTAGAATTCATGTGATGCTATATAGAATGTATTGATGTCATCAAAATCACTTATAACTTAAACTTGGATTCATCTATGTCCACTTAAAGGGTTTCAACCCAAGTTATGTACTAAATTTGTTTGGTAGATGTCGGTTAATTTTCCACTTAGTTATTTCACAATAGAAGAAAAGGATCCATTAAATATGACCAACATTTCCTCTCTACTTCAACTACTAATCTATCCTTGATCTCCATAATCTCTAGAGTACACCTTCACTTTTCTTGAAGAAATTATTGTATTTAGTCACCATAATTCCTTTCCATATGACTTGGCATGATTTGACACTTTTTTAATTTATCATTGCCAGTGTTATTTTTGTCGTGATGGTTTCAACCTAGGTGTTTTTTTTATCTTTCTATTTTTTTTTGTTCAAGACCTTTTATCCTAATATATGTAACTCACATGTCCAAATCATCTGTGTTCATCGATCCTATTCTTTATAATTAAGAAACCTATTGCTATAGGGATCTATGCTCGTCAATTTTTCAATTTGGATCATTTAAATGTTGATGCTTCATCTCACTCACTCAATCATAGCTTGATAAAGTAAAAAGAGACATCATTTGGTTGCTCAAAAGTTGAAATATACTAAGCAAACAACCACTTACATATTTAGTGACATAATATCATGACCTCCTCCACCACATCCTCCCACCATACATCCATTGTCACTTAGCCAAATAAATAATCCTTTTATATAAGTTATTCATGGACCCTATTGAATGGGATCCTCTAATTGCTATTCAGGAACCATCGGAAAAATATTCTCATATCTTAAAGCAACATAATTGTGTCAATTCACTTCAGTGTCCTATTTCCCCACTTCATGGGGATGCTAATTAATAAATGTGTGACTATGTAATTAATATATGTGTGCCTATGTAATAGAAAGTTTCTTAATTAATATTTGTAAACTATGAAAGAGTGTTTGAATAAGAAGATGAATTTGTGTCATCTTATCATAGTATAGTATTAATGTCTAACTAAAGATATTAACATATGTTGTATTTATTATTAAATTTAAAGATGCAATTCCCTTACATTACTTGATTTTCCTTTCAACATGGGAAATTTTCCAAAATGACTTGCACTCAAAGTGTGTATAGGTTACTTCTCTGACGATAATTGTGGTGGAAGATACAAGTGGTTTGTATGAAAACCTTGTTGAGAAGAGCCTACATTACACATGAGAACGTAGAGAATAATAAAGTGATACATAGAAATTTTGACACAAGGCAAAGATACCAGTTTTTATTTCTCAAGAATTTGTGGGATTCCGTACATTGGGTTTAAATAACCACACGCACACATATATACATTTATTTGCATATATTTAATAAAATTTAGATATTCAAGGGTTTCATAACTTTCCCACTAGCTAAGGAAATGAATTTCCACATATTTGAGTATTTATGGTATTCACCACCTAACAATCTCCACCAAGACAACAATTTCTTGATAACTTTCTCAAGCCCATTCATCACCTTTTTTGTAAGCTAATGGAAATACATGGCTACACAACTTTCTTGAGCATTAACCTTCTTAATATGTACTCCTCCATCAAAGGTGATGCAATGATCACTTCTGAATTTGAGATATCGAAGCATTGATTTCAATGCTATTCAAAGACCTGGAACTAAATTTTCCATGTATATACTGACAACACCAATTTCATGTGAAGTATTTCATTGCATATGTTAAACATCCTATTGTCTTTTCATATGGTGTTGGAAATAATACTGAGAGGGGGGGTGAATCAGTATTATCTGGTCAATTATTTTATTTTTCAAACCCGGAACATATACGCTACTTCAGTTAGAGAAAACCGTGTATATATGCAACTACAGATAAGGAAACCTGCGTATACCATATAGACTTATAATTTAAAATATTCTACAGATGTTGAACATTAATCTGTGCATCAGGATCATATAAACAGTAACCAGGAACAAAAA
>APFE031049371.1:2031-13938 GCA_000404065.3 Pinus taeda | reverse complement strand
TTGCTGGTAAAGGTGGACACTTTGAAGAATATTGCAGATGCATTGACAAAATCTGTTAGCTCTGAGAAGTTCTCTTGGTGTAGAGAAACAATGGGTGTTTTAGGGCTATAAAAATGACTAAGCTCTCTTGTGGCCCCCTGTGGAAAGAAAACAACAAGTGGGATATTGTTGGGTTGTGTTATATTCTTTCCACATAGTTAACAAGGGGTTTGAGGAGTACCCATAACCCCACTTTATGGACCCTATGTTAGGTTGGGCGGACCCACCTATCGTTTTGTGCATGATTTTTGCACATGTTTTTTGGATGCGATGGTTTTCGGTCCATGATTTTGGACGTGATGGTTTTCGGTCCATGGTATTGGATGCTTCGGCATGTATAAATATGTATTGTAACATTGAAAGGAACATAATGAAAAATCAAGCTGGTAGTCCCAGTTTTGGGATCCAGTGGGAAATCTCTTTGTATATGTGTTTTATGTGTTATGCTCTTGCATTTTATTTTTCCTATGATTTAGAATTCGTATGCAGGTAATTTCTGTATGGGGTTAAAACCTACAAGTGCAGGAAAAATTGTATTACCGGTGGGGAGGTTTCTAAAACTCTTTGACTAACCAAGAAATTTTGACAGACTTCCATTAAATTCAAGTTACAAGACAGATCGAAAATGTCCCTTTCCATGTCCATTAATGATACATGAGTGGAAAATTCAACTAAAGAAACCTTTTTGGCCATTTTGAATTCTTTTGTTTGAAACAAAAGATGGTAACCAAGTGATTTTAGTACCTGGAATATTGAGGGGCGGCCAGGGGAAAAATCACTTCAATTAGAACCAGAGACAAGAGTGAAAACAAAGAAGAAAATAGATGAAATGGGCAAGAAAAAGGGCTCTTTTGATGATAAGGTGGGAAAAAATGGAATTTATGGCAATACAGACAAAAATGTATTGAATAGTGACATGGAGGGATGATGTGTGGATGACGTGATGATGTGTGGCTAGTTTACAATGACTTCCACCTTAGAGGGATCTATTTTCAATTCACCAGCCCCTACTATATGACTCAAATAATTCAGAGATGTTTTGCCAAATTCACATTTTGAGAGTTTAACATGAAGTTTTTCTCTTTTCAAAACATCTACTATCTGCTTAAAATGCTTTAAGTGTTCTTCCCACGTTTTGCTAAAAATCAGAATGTCATCCAGATACACAATAACAAAATCATCAAGAAAAGGTCTGAGTACATCATTCATTAATCTCATGGAAGTAGCAGGAGCATTAGTTAATCCAAAAGGCATAACCAACCACTCATACAATCCCTGCCTTGTTTTGAAGGCAGTCTTCCATGCATCTTGTTCTGCAACTCTAACTTGATGGTATCCACTATGCAAGTCCAGCTTGGAGAAATAAACAACTTCCTTCCATTGATCTAAAAGATCATCTATGCAATGAATGGGATAATTACTTTTGATTGTTATCTTATTCAGTGCTCGGTAATCAATGCACATTCTCCACGAGCCATCTTTCTTTCTCACCAAAACGATAGGTGAACCATATGGTGATGTGCTAGGTCTGATGAACCCTTTCTCGAGCAACTCCTGCACCTGCTTCTTGATTTGAACATTATCTAAAGAAGACAACCTTTACATTCGAATGTTAAGAAATGGAGCATATTGCTGTAAAATAATATCATGCACTATTTTCATTTTGGGTGGCAGACATTTAGGTTCTTCAAACAAGATATCATACTTTGAAACAACCTTTTCTAAATCAGATTGTTGATTAGCATTATAGCCCTCAAATAGATTGGTTTTATTAGGTTTCTTTTCGATTACAACCATCAGTAAGAATTGTTTGCATGAATTTATCATTCTTTTCATCTTCCATGAGTTTATGAGAGTATAATTATTCTTGAGCTTATAAGCTTTTACAAAGTATTCAATTCCATCTTTAACACGTAGATACATGTTCTCAGCTCTATAGAAAATTTCTTTTCTATCATACAAGTAAGGACTTCCTAAAACATTTCCACATATATCCAATGGAATTATGTATAACTCAACCTCATCTACAAATGCTGACCCAAAGGAAAACTTGAGTTTGCATTGTCTAGTCACTTGTAGTTGTGCTTTATCATTCAACCATCCTAATGAGTATGGTTTCTTGTGAGTTGTAGTTACTAATCCCAACTTCTTTACAATTGCTTCAAAAATTAAATTTACTTCTAAGCCACTATCAAACAAAGTATCAATATTTTGATGTTTGGAAATAACTCGAATATGGAAAAGCTCATGTCTTTTTCTCTCATTTTCTTCATCAATAATAGATTGAGCAGAATTACTAGTAGATGCTTCAGAATTCTTACCTCTTATACCTGTGGCTACAATGGTTGTTTCATCTCCTGAGTCTGACCCCAAATCTTTTTGAATAGTTGCAGCAATCTTCTTCTTCTTGCCCTCGAACTTCTTAGGTCTCATCTCTGGATGCAGAATCCAATAATGCTCATCATCGTGCCCATCCTTTTTATAGTGAGCGCATGAAGCTTTTCTTTTCTCTGTAGTGTTAGCCTTCCTCGCTTCCCATTTCTACTTTCTTTTCTCCTTATTCTTGCTTACAGTGGGTAGGGATGATCCCCCAACTTCTGGACTTCCATTCTTTCCTCTAGCTTCTATATGAGTAGCTTGTACAGATACCTCATCTATACTAGTGGGATTAAACATTAGGATAGTGTGCATCATGTAGTTGTGTAGACTACCAATGTACTTCAACAGAGTCTTTGGTGAGTCTAATGAGATTCCTAGAATCAATACTATCTTTCTAAATTCTTGAGTGTACCCTTGCACACTTTTCCCATTCAAATATCGAAGAGTTTTCCAACTCATCATGGCTTGCTACATGTAGGACAATGGATAAAACTAATTTTTGATTGCAGAAACAAATTCACTCCAGACAGAGATAGTCTTATCATGTCTTTTCATGTCAGCTTGGGTTCTGCCTTCCCAAAAAAGCAAGGCAGTGCCTCCAAGGCATAGGCTTGCCAACTGAATCTTTCTCTTGTCTAATTCGATATTCTACACTCTGTAATAAGCATTAATTTGTCTAATCCAATTGTCCAGCTTTTCTGCATTCAAATCTCCATCATATATAGGTAGATCAAATTTAACATCTAGTTTGATCAAAGATGATTTCTTTTTGTGTTCAGGGATATTAAGAGGTGTGAGAAAGCCTTCCTCTTTCCCATTTCCTTTTGAGTGGTCATGAAAGTGAGACTGATCTTCTCCCTTGTCTTGTTTAGAGCATGATGAATCTTCATCGTTATGTTTTCTAAAGTCCCTATACATTTCTTCTACCATGGACTTTATGGCTAGGAAACTATCTATGAATTGAGGGTTTGGTGCCATAGAACCTTCCTCTGACATTGTCTTCTGAGGATAGACTCTCCCAATTTCATGATTAGTTTCGACCAACTCTCCTTCTCCTAATTTGAGGTTTGATCTAGCTAGCATTCAATAGCTAAACCAACACAAGCTTATCTAACCTTAACAGCCTAAAGCTCTGATACCACTTGATCTAAAAATTACTCTTGAGTGATCTCAGTTAAATAATTATTGAATGAAGGTATTACAGACTCATGTGCTGGTGTGTGTCTATTTTATTTTAGGCAACGGATCAATCAAATTGCAAAATACACAGACACTGGAAAATGGAAAATAGTAAGAGAAGCATAGTAAGAAAATGCAAGAACACAACAAAATAACAAGGAGTTCACCCTATTGTCCAAGGCTATCTCTAGTCCAGTTTTCAGAGATTTACAATGAGGAGCTCAATTTGAGTGTCCTGAAATAGATAATTTTTAGTAGGGTGGTTATTGGATCCTCCAAGCCACTAGAGTGCATAGACTCTTTTCCTTACCAGATTTTGACCTCTCTGGTCTTTAATGGGAGAAGCCCAATGTGGTACTCAATTCCCAACAATTCCTCTTAGGGATGGCTTGAACCTCTCAAGCTTTCTATCTGCTCGATGCTATCTTAAGTCAGCTCGGCTCGTTGTCTTCTACTTCTTGCTTCATTGTCTTTTCTTCGCTCTCGCTCTCTCTATCCTCATTCCTTTTCTTTTCTATGTATGTTCATGGCTTAAAGCCAATTTTTCCCTGACTGTTCACTTCCTCTTCCACCCCCGTCGGATCGCTTGTTGCTATTCGCTTGGAGTTCCCTGCCTCTACATCATTTCCAATGTCTCACAGGGAGTGGCCACCTGTCCTCTCACGAACAGAGCCAGCTCTTCCTCGTCGGTCTGGTTTTTTTCAGTTACATTATGGAATGACTCATATTCCAACTTAGCAGTCAAATCAAACCTTAAACTCTTACACGCCACAGCTTAATTCCATTGTCAAATCCGGTTTCTCCATCGGCCATGATCTCCACTTGTTAGACCTGGAGCCCCCAGATCCTATGACCTTTACTCATTTCGCATGGTTGACTTACTTGACCATTAGCGTGCGATGTGAGGCAGTTTTCTCACTCATCCGTCTGACACGCATCGTGCATTGAATGGAATCGCTAGTTTACTGCCAAATCTGCTTACCACCCCAATGTGTCTTCTATATACTACCGGTTTTGGAGCATAGGACCCACCTTTATCCTTAGCGCTTTCCCCATGGTTTCCCAACTTCCATGCAACTGAGTGCCTCGAGGCATTTCCTTCTCGAGGGGTTTTGCCTAGCGATGCACGATTAGTGCTAATCACGCATCAGAAATGCCCTCTGTTTCCCGATCTGGACTTCCCAATGGTCAGTTTTTCCTCGTGCACTTTCTCCATGGGCCTCGATCAGCACGTTTTGACCGAGGTCCTCGTCGTTCCTCGCTAGCTGCAAACTGCCATTGTCGAGAGGTCTTCTTGGTCGCTCTATGTTCATAAATTGAAAGCCTGTCCTATTTCGATATAGTCATGGCACTTTGAAAATCTTCATGGATCCAATTCGGATCAATTGTTGATCTTCTAGGCCTCAAAATTTCTCCTCCAAGGAACTACTTGCCATAACGTTCATTTAGTTTGTGTTGTCAAACTTTTCTTTGGGCATGGCTTGATTCATCTCGTGGTGATGCACTTTGAAAGTCATACATGTTTTAATCCTCCAACCACTTTATGAATGTGTTGGATGGCCCAGACCTTTAAATACACTTAAATATTCACAACTACTTTGAGCCTGTAGCATTAGTCGTATAACAAAAATATAAAAGCTTTATAACATATGAATTCAAGGAATCCCGTACTCATATTTCCTCCATTTTGTTTTCCTTTTCTGATTTTTTTTTGAAATATGTATATATTTATTTTTGCGATTTTTATTTTTGAAATACTTAAAGAAATGAAAATAAAATGCCTACAACACTATCTTTATATCTCCCTAGTACCTTGTATTTGAATTTAAATTTCCTTTATCTCATGCAATCTTATTTTTAAACCATGCTTACTTAGGGCATTCATCTCTAGCCATGATAATTATGGCGGTAAGAGAAAAAGTTATCATCCCCCTCTTGAAAAATAAAGGAATTTAGTTTTCTCTGTTTTTGTTTATTCTTGGACCAAAATTTATTCCAAGTACTTCATGATAGTTGGGAGTCTAAACCCTCAAGGGGCAATACTTATTATATTTCCAAATAAATAAATAAGGGAAATTATATTTCATTCATTACAATATGTAATTAACATAATTAATTCTAAGTGTCTCGTGACAGTTAGGAGTCTAACTACTGAGGTGGATGCTCTTGTTGTCTTTCCAAATTTAAAAATAAGCGAAATAATATTTCATTCCTTACCATATATGTAGGTTTTAACCATGGATAGAAATTACGTGAAGAGGACTACTAGAGTTATTTTTCATTATGTTCATTTCAATGTTACAATAGATATATATACATGTTGAAGCATTCATAAACCTCAATCAATTAATAGTTGATTAGAATATAACCGTAGTTCCCTTGATCAGATCTACAAAATATTATGGGCAGAAAACCACCATTCCCAAAGCCATGTGCAAAACCAATGCACAAGGTAGGTGTACCCACCTAATATAGGGTCCAAAAATAAATTCTCGGGGTGCTCCCTTGGATCTCTTGCACGGGGGCCACCACCCTAAAACCCCAACAGGGGGGATGCACCCACGTGTAATGAACACTAGGAGCTATCACACCTCTCTGACCCACTTTGCCACTAGTCATGGAAAGAATATAACACACCCCCAAGAATATATTAACATTTACATCCATCAATAATAATAATAATAATAAGAATAAGAATAAGAATAAGAATAAGAATAATAAGAATAATGACAAGTAAATATAAATAATGAGATACTCACAAACAATTGCGCTAAAATATCACAAATCAACATCTATATTCATTTTTACTTTTTATTATACATTATACTATTTTTTAAACTTTGTTAATATGTAATTTTTATTTTGAAAACTGCATACCCTAATTTCATATTAAAATAAAAGAAATTACACAACTCACAGAATTATATTATATATTTTAAATTTATACAAATAAAATTCAACCTATAAAATGCAAAAACTTTATAAATATTTTTTAAAATTAATTTTACAATTATTTTATTGATAATTTTTAATTAAAATAGTGATTAAAATATTCATTCTTCCTATTACAAAATAATAATAAAATATTAATTTTTAATATAAATATTTTATAACCTTTTTTTAAAAACTACTAATTTAATTAAAAAAATCCACATGAATTGCAGAGATTTTTGGAGACAAAAGAAACTTAGCTAAATTAAACCATTGAATTATGAAAATATTTAATTAAAAAAACATAACCCACAAATACATCATAAAGGAACCTTAGCTACATTAGTTTTCTATTTAAAATAATTAATTTCTATTTAAATATTTATTTTACCTATAGCTAAATAATAATTAAAATATCAATTCGTAATATAAATATTTATATTTTTTCTCTGAAAACTCAAACTAATTCAATTAACAAATCAACCTATTTAAAACATAAGTCAATAAATGGAGTTATGACTAGTACAACCACATACAAAATATTAATGTGGTTGACAACTTCATAAATATAACAGAAAAAAAGATTGCAAAAAAAAAACCTAGTGCAACATGAAGAAATGACTTATGTTTCCCCGATCTGGGCTTCCCAACAGTCAGTTTTGCCTCCTACACGGTCTCCATGGGTTTCGTTCAGCACGCTTTGACCGAGGCCCTCGTCATTCCTCGCTGGCTACAAACTGCCATTGTCGAGAGGTCTTGTTGATCGCTCTGTGTTCATAAATTCGAAGTCTGTCCTGTTTCGATACGGTCATGGCACTTTGATAATCTTCACGGATCCAATTCAAATCAATTGTTGATCTTCCTAACGACTAGGCCTCAAAATTTCTCCTCCGAGGAACTACCTGCCATAACGTTCATTTAATTTGTGTTGTCAAACTTTTCTTTGTGCATGGCTTGATTCATCTAGCGGTAATGCGCTTTGAAATTCACACATTTTTTAATCCTCCAACCACTTTATGAATGTGTTGGATGGCCCAGACTTTTAAATACACTTAAATATTCACAAATACTTTGAGCCTGTAGCATTAGGCGTATAACAAAAAATATAAAATCTTTATAACATATGAATTCAAGGAATCCTATACTCATATTTCTTCCATTTTGTTTTTTCTTTTCTATTTTTTTTTTAAATATGTATATATTTATTTTTGCAATTTTTATTTTTGAAATACTTAAAGAGATGAAAATAAAATGCCTGCAACACTATCCTTATATCTTTCTAGTACCTTGTATGTGAATTTAAATTTCCTTTATCTTGTGCAATCTTATTTTTAAACCATGCTTACTTAGGGCATTCATCTCTAGTCATGATAATTATGGTGGTAAGAGCAAAACTTATCATCCCCTCTTGAAAAATAGAGGAATTTAGTTTTCTTTGTTTTTGTTTTTTTGGAGCAAAACTGATTCTAAGTACTTCATGGTAGTTTGGAGTCTAAACCATCAAGGGGCAATACTTATTATATTTCCAAATAAATAAATAACAGAAATTATATTTCATTCATTACAATATGTAATTATCATAATTGATTCTAAGTGTCTTGTGACATTTAGGAGTCTAACTACTCTAGTGGATGCTCTTGTTATATTTCCAAATAAAAAAATAAGTGAAATAATATTTTATTCACTACCATATATGTAGGTTTTAACTATGTATAGAAATTACATGCAGAGGACTACCAGAGTTATTTTTCATAATGTTCATTTCAATGTTACAATACATATATATACATGTTCAAGCATTCATAAACCTCAATCCATTAACCATGGATTAGAACATAAGTTTCCTTGATGTGATCTACAAAATACTATGGGTCGAAAACCACCATTCCCAAAGCCAGGTGCAAAACTCATGCACAAGGTAGGTGTACCCACCTAATATAGAGTCCAAAATAAATTCTAGGGGTGCTCCCTTGGATCTCGTGCACGGGGCCACCGCCCTAAAACCTCGACAAGAGGGACCCACTTGTGCCACTAGTTATGGAAAGAATATGACACACCCCCAACAATATATTAACATGTACATCCATCAATAATAATAATAATAATAATGATGACAAGTGAATATAAATAATGAGATACTCACAAACGATTGTGCCAAAATATCACAAATCAACATGTATATTCATTTTTATTTTTTATTATTCATTAGACTATTTTTTAAATTTTGTTAATATATAATTTTTATTTTGAAAAGTGCATACCCTAATTTCATATTAAAATAAAAGAAATTACACACACACAATTATATTATATATTTAAAATTTATATAAATAGAATTCCACCTTATTAAAATGCAAACTTTATAAATATTTTTTTAAAATTAATTTTTACAATTATTTATTGATATTTTTTAATTAGAATAATGATTCAAATATTCATTTTTCCTATTACAAAATAATAATAAATATTAATTTTTAATATAAATATTTTATAACTTTTTTAAAATCTACTAATTCAGTTAGAAAAATCCACATGAATTGCAAAGATTTTTTGGAAACAAAAGAAACTTAGCTAAATTAAACCATTGAATTATGAAAATTTTAATTTAAACAAACATAACCCACACATACATCATAAAGGAACCTTAGATCCATTAATTTCTATTTAAAAAATTTAATTTCTGTTTAAAATATTTATTTTACTATAGTTTAAATAATAATAAAATATTAGTTTGTAATATAAATATTTTATATTTTTTTTGTAAAACTCAAAATAATTTAATTAACAAATTCAACCTATTTTAAACATAAGTCAAAGAATGGAGTTATGACTAGTACAAACCACATTCAAAAATATTAATGTGGTTGATAGCTTCTAAATAAAAAAAAAAAAATAAATAAAAAAATTATTGCAAAAAAAAACGTATTGCAACATGAAGAATTCCTTATGATTCACACATTTAATCATGATAAAAAGGTTATGGGTCAACTTTTAACTTCATAAAAAAAATGCACATTATTCTAAGATAGACTATTTTGATAAATAAATTTTTCTTTTACATAAATGAATGTTATAAATAATAATAATTAGGGAGGAACTTATTAGAATCGGAATAAGGTAATGTCGATGTGTTTATTTTGACTCCCACTTTTGATGTTTTTAGCCATAAAAATAGCAACTCAATTATCACAATATATTCTCAATGGCCTAGAAATAGAATCCATAATTCTAATCCGAGAAATGAAACTCTTAATCCATACACCATGTAAAGTAGCCTCAAAACAGGAGACAAACTCGGCTTCCATAGTGGAAGTGGCAATCAAGGTCTGTGTTGAGCCTCAAACCTGCACTCATTTACCCATCCTCCCAACAGCCTTGTCCTACTCATTTCCTTCTCTTGTCATCATTTCCTTCATCAACTTGTTCAATTCATTGCATTATAGGACTCTTTAACATGATTTGCTAATTATGCTAATGATTGGCTGTTGGTTTAGATTTTTGGTTCAAGTGCTGCAATTCCGCAGCTGATACAGGGTTTCCGCAACCGATCTCTGATTCCGTAGCCAATCCCAGATTCCGCAGCCATTTTCTTGTTTGCTATGATCCAGGTGTCCTCCAGAGGAAAGAGCCACATGAGAAAGTTTGTATGACTGTGTACATGGTGCGTGTGCTGTCAGCTCAGCCAAACTGGCCGTCTACACCCCTGGTCAACGTGGAGGTAACTCTGGTCAAACGGAAAGGTTGCAAACGGTGGCACGGCTCTGCGTAATCAGGTGGAGCACGAAAGTCACAACTAGCCTCTTCTTTAGCCACGAAGACTGCAGGGGACAAGAATCCAACAGCAGATTTATCAACCATGATGACCGTTTCCTAAATCCGTGCACGGTGTTGCTGAACGTGTCTTTTGCATAGCTTTTAGTTAGCTTAGTTTACGCACAGAACAGTTGGTGTTCCTGCTATAAATAAAGCATTTCTACATGCTAATTAGAGTTCTTTTTGGAAGTTAGTCTGTTTCAAGACTCTTTTATACAGCGTTTACGCTCTCCACTATATTTTATTATGTGCTAATTTAATACCAAGAAGACAGTTCTGTTCTTACCTGCGTAGCTGATCTTTTTAATTGGTTGAAGTGGATGGAGGGCCCCTGTCTGCTACAACCATTGTACAGTAGCTTTTAAATTTGCTTTCTTGCATTCCTTTTTCTCTAATTTACCATGTATATTAATGTACAGTTTGAATCATGCTGCTTTACGTTTCTGTACTTTTCATGACTGATCAGTGTGTGTTTTTACAGCTTTGTTAGGAGCCCGAGACAGTGTGATTTTCCTTCTTTCTAACACTAGTGGCATCTGAAGTTTTCTTATCTAAACTGCTGACTTTTGCTTTGATTTTCATTAGTTTCCTCGCTTAGTTAGTTTCCTTGCCTAGTTTACTTTATCAAGTTTTGTCAAGTTGCTAATCTCTTGATGGTTCCTTTTATCATGATTCACTAACTTTTATGGGACCAAAACATCATTTAATTGTAGCTTGGTTTATTTAGTTTTAGACTCATATTGCTAATTCACTCCTAACGCTTTTTCACATGATCAATTTAGCTAAAGGTAGAATGTTAAGGGAGAATTAAGTAGTGTGATTTGTCACTTAATTTTTGCATTGCTTTGGATTCAATAGAGGAGTTAGAGTAGTGTTCTTGCTTTCAGCTGAGTTAATGTAGATTTCATTTTCATTCTTATCCGCAGTAAAGGTATTGGACTAGTGCCATTGGTATTTTTGGTTGATGCTTTACTTTCATTTGAAGCTTTAATTCGATTCCAAGTTATTGTTCAAGTTTTCTCTTTAAAATTCAAGAAGCATTTAGAAATCGCCACATACACACACATTCACTCACTTGTTTATATTGTGAACTTCACTTCATCAGCTTACGAGCCCCGGGTTGACAATTTATGATAGCAATTTAGACAACACTAAATTGACCAAACATTTTGGCGTCGTTTCCGGGGAAGTGAAATTAGGTAGCCAATTTCTAAAAAAAATAAGATAAAAATAAGTAAATTTCAAGAAAGGAAAATTAATAACCTCTCAAAGTATGCTCTCCTCTTGCACTTAGAGTGAGCTTGAGGATCAGAAAAGAGAAAGTTATTGGTTTAATAGTTTCTTGCATATGCTGTCTTCTTGCACCTAGAGTGATCTGGAAGATCAGAAAAAGAATTATTACCCTGACTTGAAGAGAAAATAAAAATGATATGCATAGAGCAAGAGATTCTAGGGGAAGGTTTTTAGCTGGAGCCAGAAGTTCGATTCGCACAACTCCATCCACTTCAAGAAATAGGCAAGAGACACCTTCATCATCTCCAACTCATACTCCTAGCTCTAGGATTC
>APFE031049358.1:0-16788 GCA_000404065.3 Pinus taeda | reverse complement strand
TTTGCCCCATTTAGCCAAGTCAATATAACAATTTCCTTGCAATTGCATTGCAATTTCCTCTGCCATTTTTTTCATTTGACCTACTCTCTTATTCCATGTCACATGGAATTTTAAAAAATCATTGATATTTGATTTGCCCCATTTAGCCAAGTCAATATAACAATTTCCTTGCAATTGCATTGCAATTTCCTCTGCCATTTTTTTCATTTGACCTACTCTCTTATTCCAAGTCACATGGAATTTTGAAAAATCATTGATATTTCATTATCCAAAAAAACGCTTAATTTTATCATCTCTAAAAGTAAAGTCAAGGAAACCAACTAAAATGCTTAGAAAATCACTTAGAAAATAGAATAGCCTATTTATTTTTTTATTTTTTTATAAATAAATAAAAAATCTTGCATCCACCTCTCTATACACACATTTCTATGCAATTCTAATACAATTTCTTCATTATTTTTAATTTTACCTAATACTCATTCAGATGGACATTGAAAACCTATTCACATTTGGCAAAAATAAAAACTTATAAATTTTATCATGTCATAAATTCAAGCAGATAAAAACAATTATCATGTTTGGGAAATTATTGAAATAATAATTTATTTTTCTTTTAGAAAAAAAAAATCTGTGTGCCTTTTCTTGACTTTATGCCCATTCATGTCAAATCAATACACCCATTTCTATGGACTGCATTACAATTTCATCCAAAAAAAAATTTATTCACATAATCTTTGAAAAGACATTGATATTTTCATGATCTAAAGAAACTCTCCATTTTATCATCCCATAAAGTCAAGTTAATAAAAACAACTCACATGAAAAATACTCCATTTTTTTCTTAATTTATTAATTAAAAAAAAATTCCCCAATTTCTTCTTAACCCTATATCCCATTCTTATTAAAATTAATATATCTATTTTTGTGTGATTGTTTTACAATTTTATTTACCACTTTTCATTTCACTTAATCTCTCTTAAGAAACATTACTATTTTTTTAATTGAAAAACAAAATTTAAATTAATTATCTCTTCAAATAAATCAATACAAACAAAATATATATACATATATATACACACTACACTCTACTTGTTAAAGTAAATACACATATAAATAAAAACGAAATATAGATATAAATAGAAACACAAACCTACAATGAAAACATAACTTCAATTCATTAATAATAAAGTACTAAAAATTTGTTTAAGTAGCTCGGGCAATGGTAGTTTATCTCTAAGAAGAGATGTGGCATATACATGTCTTCTGAAGTGTGTTACAATGAGGCTTAGAAACATATTTATTATTGAGAAATAATGGAAAACCTAAACATCCAAAAACCTAACCGTGGGAGATGAAGCGCCAAAAGTCTGTGGGCCCTATTGAGTAAATTGGTACATCAGCTTCCCCAGGTTGTAACTTTGGCATGATCTTCGTTTGGTGTGTATGATACCTCATTAGAAATATTTATTTGAGTACTACAACTTTCAACTGCAATCCCTAACAAGAGATGCAAGTTTTCCCTTTTTCCCAAAAATCATCATTTAGGTCCTCAAAATGGGTCCAAATGTTCAAGACCTGAAAAACTACCAAAAATAGTAAATTGTGCTACAATTAAGGAAACTGAAGGAAAAAATGTTGGGGGTCTAAGTGGAATAGGTGAGTGGCCATCAATATCCACCTGGATAAGTCCTCCCCCCTTAGGAAGCAATGGACCCCATCGTGTTGAGTCCCTCCATGAGGTGGGGAAACTTTTGTTGAACTTGGTCCCTAGTGAGCCACTTTCCCTGGTGCAGGAGTTGACCAGCTTTAATATCTTGATATAGTTGGATCTTCTGTTGGAAAGTGTTCATGATTTGTGTGTCCAAGATCTTATAAGTTGTGTCATGTTCCATGCAGTTTGGGTTGAGCTCTTTTGGTGTTAGTTGTTCTGTAATGTTTGGTATGTCTAAAAATGGTGGAATTAATGGCCGAAGGTGGTCCACATTGAATATTGGGTGTAGGCCGAAGAATGGGGGAATATTAAGCTCGAAATAATTGTCTCACCTAGCCTTGGTGATGGTGTAAGGCCCATAGCGAAATGGTCAGAGTTTTCAATGGGCTCTAACAAGGCATTCTTTCTGTAAATGCAACCAAAATTTGTCGCCCACCTAAAACTTATGTCTCACCTGAAGCTGATCATGACACTCCTTGTACTTTACATTGGAATTATGCAAGATGTCGTGCACCTACTAGCGGATGTGTTTGATGTGTCCAATAAACCTAGTTTCTTTATCATCCATGGACTCTACATGTGTGGATTGTGTCTATGTAGTCATATGAGGCATGGAAACATCAATCATACACAATGGTTGAAATGTCATAACCACTTGAAATGGAATGCAGTCAGTTGAGCTATGTAGAGCTCTATTATAATTGTGTTGCATATAAGGAAGGCTCTTATCCCAAATTCATGGAGGCTTGTAATTGTACATGCGTAGTATGTACACTATCATCCCGTTGACAACCTTTGTTCTGTCATCAGTCTAGCAGTGGAATGCATTTGACTTGGTGAGCTTGGTGTCCAATAATGTCCAGAGGCTTGACCAAAATGTGCTCAAAAACTTGCTATCCCGATTTGATATAATTGTATGCAGGATCCAAAAATGTATCGAAACTCATTAAAAGAAGAGTTTGGAAGTGTCCTATGTTGTGATACTCTTCTTCCAAGCTACTAATATAGCCATCTTAGAAAAATTGTCCATGACCACAAATACATAGTCATTCGCATGCTTAGTAAAAGGGAGGTCAAAAAAATAATCCATGGAGATGGATTCCCAAGGTTGACTACAAGTAGGGTTGCTTCTGGATGGTTGGCTTGGCGATGGCACAAACAATGCATGATCTGATATAGTTTCCAACAGCCTGTCGGAGTCTTGGACAATCAAATACTTTTGTAGTATGACCACAAATTTCTCCATCAAAGCGTCCTGTGACCTAATTGTAGTGTGGCTCCGAAATCAGTTTCTCACACTTGCTTGAAGGAACATGAAGGTGGCCCAGGTAGCATAGTATTGCGTCTCGGGGGTGGAAATTTGGAACTTGTTTGGCATCCACTAGCATCTTGTATGTTCTAGCAAACTCTAGATCATTATTATATAGTTACATCCATCTAAAGATATCATGGCCACAAGAGTTGAGAACAATAGCTAGTGTTGCAATTGGGGGTTGACTGACGCAGTATGAAACATGATTGGTGCTACCCTTCTTGTATTTAATGTTCAAGTGGAATTTTTGCATATATGTAGACCACTTCTAATGGCGATTTTTCTATAACTTCCCTTGTGTCTACATAATTTGAAGAGGTCGATGATTTGTGTGAATGAACATCTCCTTCCCCATAATGCAATGTTTCCACTGTCATAAACCCTACACGATATTTACATCTCTTTATCATAGGTGGGGTACTTCCAAATTGTATCAGAAAGTGTCTCACTATGATAGGTCATCAGATGCACTTATTGGGTGATGACTACACAAATAGCATAATTAGAGGTATCTGTCTCAATTTGAAATGGTCGTTGCAGGCCTGGCAATGTGAGTGCAAGTGCAGAGCAGATGTGTTCTTTCATCTCAACAAACACCTTTTGTTGGGATTCAGACTAGGAGAACTTTTCTTTTGCACCACCCTTGTGAAACTGAATCAAAGGCCAAGTGATATGAGAGAATCCCAACACAACCTCTAATAAAAATTGGCAAGACCCAAAAATATGCGAAGCTATGTTAAAGTGGTCAAGGATGAACAATCTCAAATGACATGGATCTTAGATGGATCCACATTCACACCTTTCTCATCTATGATTTAACCTAGATATTAGACTTGGCTCATGCCAAAGGTGCATTTCTCCAAGTTGGCACATAGTTTTTGTTGTCGCGGGCTTTGAAGGACATGTTGAATTTGTTGCAAGTTCTCTTCCCAACACTTGTTGAAGATGAGGATATCGTCCATATATACAACCACGAACGAGTTGATGAAGGGCCACAAGATGTCATCCATCAACCTCATAAAAGATGCAGGGGAATTTGTCAACCTGAAAGGCATGACCAACCATTCGAAAAGGCCCTGTTAGCCCTACTACATAACTATGGTAGTTGAAGGCCAGAGATAAGTTTGGCCGTAGTGGTTATACTCAAAAGAAGTTCATAGTGGTCATCCTCCTCCTTCTCCTTTACTCCACTTATTCTCTTTCACCTCTGCTGCTTTTATTTTTCCACTAAAACCCAACATAGACCCCTTTCTCCTTAAGCCCCCAACGCAAAGGCTAAACCCCATAAAAACACACCCATACGACTTCGTGCCTCCATAAACTGACCGCCGTAACCTCAGCCATTGATCTCTGCCTTCCGATCCAACGGCTCCCTGTCGTGTCCGATGGAAAATTTGCACGATTGTTTCCCCGCCGTCCAATCATCTCCACCACGATCGGACAACATTCCCTCTCTCCGCGTCCACGAAGTGATGGGACGTTAACGAGCGATGGAGGGTGGTTTTCCTCTGTCCCCGCCGCCATGCATCGCGCATTGAATGGGATTACGCGCCCTCACCCTTTTACCGCCCAACGTCCAACGACAATGCGATCGAAATGCTTACCACGTTAACCTCCGCCCCCCCCGATAATCATCGTGTGCCTTCTCCGACGACCATCGTTGGATTTGTCCGCCTAAGATCCAACGACTCACGATCATTTTGCTCCTACTTCTTCTGATGCCCTCTGCCAAGCCATCTCCGCCGTCTATTCTCCTGATCTTTTTCCTTCGACCAACCCATTTATTTGTCAGGCAGTCCATGCCTCTTGACCGCTCCGTGTACCCGAAGGACGAAGGTGACCGGCCTACCAGTATCAGTTGCAGCCGCCCCTCAACAACCACATTTAATAGATAGTTTCGCCGAGAAGGAAAAGGACAAAGCACGAGCGTATAACTGCATTTAGCAGTTATGGAGCTTCATCTTATACGACACTCCAGCCACCTGAGAGGACAACAGAGCATCCAAGGAGATAAAATCCACTCACTGAGACAAGTAAACACACTCAGAGACTCCATCAGGCAGTTAATGCGGTTGGTGGTCAATTATGACCCCTCCATACCTAGAATGACCAAGTGCTTTTGTAATGAAACTCTATATAAACCTAAAAGCAAGATGTAATCAGGGTTGATGGTTGATTTTTTGATGTAAGGTTCAACTTCTGGAGACTGTAACTATTTTGATACTTGTAGCGTCTCATCTTCATTTTCAACTAGTGCAAGATTATTTTGTTGTTAATTGCTCACTTTTCACTCTTCTTCCTTTCCAAGTTGTGCTTGATAAGATGTATTCTTGAACTCTTGATGTTTAGCATTAGAGTAGTTGTCATCCTACCTCTGTGTTAAAATCTTGCATGTATCATTGAATAAGTTATTCAGGTTTCTCTTCATCTGGTGCCAGAGAGTTGTCATCCTCTCTGTGCATTAGCAGATTAGATTTGCAGACTTCTTTACTGGTTGCAGCCGACCATCACATGGTCTTGTGCATCTTGCTGGTGTGGCCAGTATTCTCCATATTCACCCAATCCTTAAACTGTGAGTAATTGGTGGTCTAAAGCCTTGTAGTCTAGGGGTGTTCACGCATGTATGGAGTTAAGCAAAGTAGAAGTCGTTATCTGGATTGAACAAGCGTCATTCCTTCCATTCATCCATTTGCAACAATAAGTTGAATTTCTATGTTCCCAGGCATCTCCGAGCTACAACCTAGGAGAGTTTCTTGGGGTGATAACATAATTGGCGCCAATGCCGGGGAGAGGAGATTGAAACTCAGCTTCCTTGGGAGAATGACACAGCTCCAGCTTTGATGATAGACGAAGTTTGGACACATTTCTGGTTGTAATCATCTATCTGGCGACTCTATTGGAGGACCAACCTAGTGACGACTCCACATTGCAGTTATGGCTCAGTTTGTGAGGCACACTCAGAGAAATCCTCGGAAATCACTCGCTGACCCAGTTCCTGACCCTGAGAAGATTGTTAAGAAGAGAAAAACATCACAGAAAGGAGCATCAGGATCAGGTAAGCCTAAGAAATCTTATGTATCTCTGCAAGAGAAGATTATAGCTGAGAGTATACAGTTTGAAGATATAGAGCCTAGCATTGTTAGTGAAGAAATACCTTCAGAGATTCATAAAGATCCTTGTTCAATAAGTCCCCCTTTGGATTACAGTCCAAAGAAAACCTCCCATACAGTCCATCATCTTTCTTCATCTCTGTCATTCATTTCACAGCTCCCTACCTTCCAAACGACCAGTACTTTTCCACCCATCCTAGCCATGGCAGGCCAACAAGCACCCACCAAGATGGAAAGGATCATAACTACTAGGTATGGACCATTGGTCTCGCCTGTTCTTTTGAATGCCATGCCTGTAGGGGAGCATCAGAAATACATGCCCAAGTTCACTGGTACAGAGGGAGTGACAGCTGAAGAACACCTTGAGTCTTTTTATAGTTATGCTGATAACCTAGATATTAGTGAGGATGATGTCTGGATGAGAGTATTTGTCCAAAGCCTTGATGGAGAGGCTATAAAATGGTTCAGATAACTAGCCCATAGGTCTATAACAGATATTGAAGCATTAGATGATGTGTTTTTGAAGCATTAGGGACATAAAAAAGACCTGTTGTATTACCATACTGAGTTTGGAAATCTCAAGAGGGAAAATGGGGAATCATTGCCTGAGTTCAATAAAAGATTAAATCGTATGTATAGTAAGATACTAGCTGAAGTAAAGCATACCCCTACCTCTGCCAAACTCACTTATGCCAATGCTTTTGACTCTGATTTTTGCCTACTATTGAGAGAAAGAAGATGTGCCACTCTGGTTGAGATGTAGGATGCAGCATTGGAGGTGGAATCTAATATCATGGCTACAGAAAAGCTTAAGGGACATGCCGATTGAAGGAGGCAAAGAGGTGAAGCTTCCACCTCTTCTTCATCTTCAGAGCCCAAATTAGATAGAATGACTAAAATGATAGTCTCATTGGCTGCTGAAATATCCAAACTAAAAGTTGAGCAGAGCTTTGGAAAGGCAAGGCTTCCAAACACATTTTCTCCAAGAAATCCAAATCCATTCAGAAGAGCAAATGAACAATTGCAGATCATTTAGAGGGGTAAAGAAGCTGGTGAAAAGCAAAAGGTTAAGGCTCCTTTCCAAAACGTAGTCATGGAGAAGGAGCAGTTTGAAGAACAGGATGAAATCCATTGCATGGAAGATAACGACAGTGCTGCCTTTTTGACAATGGCTGCCTGTGAAGAATCATTGCTACAGGACCAAACCAGTCAAGAGTGGGACAGAGAGGATGTTCTGTAGACCGATGAGCATCAAAGATATAATCTGAGGTCGAGACCAAGAAATGTCAAGGAGAATCCTGTCCAGAGATCTATTGTCCCCACAAGGCATCAGAATATCAAACAGAAAAGGCCAGTAGCTGACCCAGTCATCCTCAAAGTGCCAGCTCAAGAGGTAAGAGGACCTGACAAGTCCCCTTCCCCTTTCAGTTTTGAATCAGAAGTCCAAAAGTTAAAAATATATGTACCCCTGATAGAGCTTGTAAAGAGTGAGGTATTTAGAAAGCCCATCCTTGATGCTCTTGAGCTGAAAGCCACCCAAGCCTCCACTGACTATGTCAATTTGCAATATGAAAAACCTGCAGTTGTGCTTAGCCCAATCACTGAACCTGCTGATGATAATTCCCCATCATTCTATGTCTCCTTGAGCATTCATGACAAAATCCTCCACAACTGTCTGCTAGACACAGGGGCCAGCCACAATATGATGCCCAACGCTGTCATGGAAGAGTTAGGCCTTGACATTACCAGACTTTATCATGATATATTCTCCTTTGAGGTATTTAGAAAGCCCATCCTTAATGCTCTTGAGCTGAAAGCCACCCAAGCCTCCACTGACTATGTCAATTTGCAATATGACAAACCTGCAGTTGTGCTTAGCCCAATCACTAAACCTGCTGATGATATTTCCCCATCATTCTATGTCTCCTTGAGCATTCATGACAAAATCCTCCACAACTGTCTGCTAGACACAGGGGCCAGCCACAATGTGATGCCCAACGTTGTCATGGAAGAGTTAGGCCTTGACATTACCAGACTTTATCATGATCTATTCTCCTTTGAGGTATTTAGAAAGCCCATCCTTGATGCTCTTGAGCTGAAAGCAACCCAAGCCTCCACTGACTATGTCAATTTGCAATATGACAAACCTGCAGTTGTGCTTAGCCCAATCACTGAACCTGCTGAAGATAATTCCCCATCATTCTATGTCTCCTTGACCATTCATGACAAAATCCTCCACAACTGTCTGCTAGACACAGGGGCCAGCCACAATATGATGCCCAACGCTGTCATGGAAGAGTTAGGCCTTGACATTACCAGACTTTATCATGATCTATTCTCCTTTGATTCAAGAAAGGTGAAATGTCTGGGGTTGGTCAAAAACTTAGCTATTACCCTAACTCAGCTGCCCATGAAGAGCATGATGATGGACATTGTGGTAGCAGAGGCCCCCCCTAAATTTGGCATGCTACTGTCTAGAGGATGGAGGAAGAGAGTAGGTTGGACATTATGATTTATCTTATGCCACTGTCCTAGTTTTTGGAGGGGAAAGTAGGAGATTGTACAGAGAAACACAACTAGCCTACAGCATCAGTGATGAGAAGAATCCTTCTAATAATCCTATTTATGCTGTAGACACTAACTGTGGGGCATGCATTTTCCAAATTGAAGAATCTCAGGAGGCCTCAATGCAACTCAAGAAACCAATAGTTCAGGCCCTAGGAGAGCAAGGAAGTCAAGTTTGGGAGATGTTCTTTGATGGAACATGTTCGAGGGAGACTGTATGAGCAGGGGTGGTGCTGATATCTCCAAAACAAGAAAGCACACACCTGTCTTTTAAGCTGGCTTTCCAAGTCACCAACAATATAGCAGAGTATGAGGCTCTAATATTGGGTCTTAACGCAACTAAAGACAGAGGAATCAGAAACATAAAGGTGTTTGGAGATGCTGATCTTATCATTTAGCAAGTGAACAAATCATTTCAAGCAAAGCACCCAAGGCTAAAAGCATATAGAGATGAGGTATGGAGACTCAAAGACTTGTTTGATAATTTTTTTATCTCATATATTCCTAGAGTCAAAAATCAACTTGCTGATTCCCTTGCTGTGTTTACTAGTATGTTTATCCCTACCATGCCTCTCAGACTAGTTTATGAAGTCTAAGTAAAATATAGATCATCCTTGCCTGATAATGTCCAGCATTGGAAAGTTTTTGAAGATGACGATGAAGTGAATAGGTTTCTACAAGTCATTGATGAATTCTCTGAAATGCAAATTGACCAAGAGAATGAAGCCTCAGAAGAAAATTCCCAACCCCTACTTAGGAACAAAATTGGCAAAGATAACATAGTTCAGCTGCCTAGCAATCACATACCTAAAGGCCTTGTCCCCTTAGAAAAGTTATTTGACTAGAATGATGTGCCTTATAAAGCTGCCAAAAAAGAAGATCAATATGCAGTCTATAAGCATAATATAGGGAG
Source organism: Pinus taeda (assembly GCA_000404065.3). Classification (NCBI taxonomy): domain Eukaryota; kingdom Viridiplantae; phylum Streptophyta; class Pinopsida; order Pinales; family Pinaceae; genus Pinus; species Pinus taeda. The sequence goes on along the minus strand of APFE031049358.1, from coordinate 7,177 downwards.
TTCAGATCATCCAAGATACATAAATATGTCTACCCATCTATCTGCTGCCCAAAGTTCTAAGTACTGCAATTTAATGAAGCAATTTGCTGATGTTTTTGCCTGGGAGTATAGTGACATGAAAACATATGACAAAAAGATCATCCAGCACAAGATTCCTTTGGAGAAAGACACCATCCCTTTCAAGCAGACGCTGAAGCCCATAAATCCCTTGCTCCTTCGTCTAATTGAAAAGGAAATCAAGAAGTTACTGGCTACCAAAATCATAGTCTCGCTCAGATATTCAAAATGGGTAGCAAATTTGGTAGTGGTAAAAAAGAAAAGTGGAGAAATCAGGCTCTGTGTTGATTTCAGAAACTTAAACAAATACTCAAAGAAAGACAATTATCCTCTACCCAAGATGGAGCATTTGCTGCAGAAAGTATTAGGGGCCAAAGTGATGTCTCTCCTGGATGGATTTTCAGGGTATAACCAGGTTGATGTACATCCAGATGACCAAGAGAAGACTGCATTCACCACTCCTTGGGGCACCTTTATGTATTCCAAGATGCCTTTTGGGCTGATGAATGTTGGAGCCACTTTTTGAGAGAGCTATGGATATAGCATTTGTAGGGGAGAAGGATAAGTTTACCCTTATCTACTTAGATGATATAACAATGTACTACAATAGCCATCAAGACCATTTGCGGCATTTAAAGAAGGTGTTTTTGAAGTGCAGAAGGTTTGGGATTTCAATCAATCCTAAAAACTAACAGTTTGCTTTAGAAGAAGGCAAGTTGTTAGGACATGTTGTTTCTGCTGCAGGTGTCAGAATTAACCCAAAAAGAGTAAGAGCAATACAGACCTTGTCTGTCCTGAGATCAAACAAGGATATCCAGTGCTTTCCGGGTAAAATAATTTTCGTAAGGAGGTTTATCCCGGATTTTGCAGAACTTGTAAAACACATTACCTCCATGTTGAAAAAGGGGTCAGAAATCAAATGGACCGATGCAGCAAGAAGATCTTTTGAATCCATCAAGAAAGCTATTATGGAAGCTCGTACTTTTATCAACCCAGATTACAACAAAGAGTTCCATATATTTTCGTTTGCATCTAACGACACCCTTGCAGCAGTTTTATTGCAAGTAGATGAGGAAGGTTTAGAGCATCCAGTGGCATTTTTTAGCAAAACCTTAATGGACGCTGAGCTTAGGTATGATATCATTGAAAAGTAGGCATATGCTCTTTTCAAGTCTCGGAAAGCTCTCAGAATTTACATTCTGCCTTCCAGGGTAATTGCCTATGTGACCTCTGCTTCAATAATGGATGTCTTAACACAGTGAAATGTTGATGGAAGAAGGGCTAAATTGATTGCAAAGCTTATTGAATTTAACATAGAATTGAAACCCACCAAGCTGGTCAGAGGTCGGGCCTTTTTAGATTAATGGCTGAAGAAAATTGCAGGATGATGGACATGTATTTGATAAGCATAAATTCAGAGAATAGTCAGGCAGAGGGAGAAATAGTTGAACCAGGGCAAAATCAGTCATTAGCAGCAAATCTAGCTTCTTGTGAATGGTATTCTACAATGGCTCAATTCTTGTTGAAGCTAGAAGTTCCTCTAAGCCTTAGTTTAAGCCAAGCCAGAACTATCAAGCTCAGGGCAGCCAAATATTGCATTCATGAAAATCTGCTCTATTGGAGGGACCCCTCTGGAATTCTATTAAGGTGTCTGGACAAGGAACAATCCATGGAGGTCATGCAACAGTTTTATTCCAGCATATGTGGAGGACATCATTATTGGAAAACTACAGCTCATAAGATCCTCAGAGCTGGGTACTATTGGCCCAGCTTATTCTCTGATGTCTTTTCTTTTGTTAAATCTTGTGATAAGTGCCAAAGATTTGAAGGGAAACAACAATTGAAATCCCTACCCTTAAAACCCATACATACTAGTGGCCATTTTCAGCAGTGGGGATGGATTTCATTGGAGAAATCAATATACATTCCATTGGCCAACTCATATGGATCTTGGTAGCCATTGATTACTTCAGTAAATGGATTGAGGCCATCCCTACTAGAAAGGCTGATCATCATGTGGTCATGAGATTCTTGACAGAGAATATCTTCACCAGATTTGGTTGTCCATATAAATTAGTCACAGACAATGTAGCAGCCTTCAGGACAAAAGAGTTGGTTGACATGTGTGACTCGATGGGCATTATGTTAGTTCATTCCACCTCATATTACCCTCAATGCAATGGTTTAGCAGAATCCTCCAGCAAGAGCCTAATAAGGATAATTAAAAAGCTGTTGGGATACAATAAAAAGGACTGGGATTCTAAACTCAAGTATGCACTGTGGGTTGACAGAGTGACCACCAAGAAATCCACAAGGAATTCTCCATTCAAGCGGGTATATGGCATTGAGGCTGTATTCTCAAGCGGGTATGAGGCATTGAGGTACATCAAATCAAAGAACAGATGGTTGGGAAGTTTGCAGAAAATCAAAAGAGAATCAAGGAGGCCTTTGATACAAAGTCAAAAGCAGACAATTTTCAGGTGGGAGACCTGGTTCTTAAGTGGGATGCACTGAAAGAAAAGAAAGGCAACCACGGGAAGTTTGATGCCCTATGGACCGAACCTTTTGTCATCACTCAGTTCTAGGGGAACAATACTTTCATGTTGCAAAGTATCGAATGAGAGATAGCTTTTGATGGCCTAGTTAATGGGCGATTTTTGAAAAATTATATTGTTTAAGGTCTTCAGGCCTTAAAGTTGTAAAGATGTTGTTTTATTAGTTTAGGTGTAAGCTTAATTAGACTCCATGCGCAATGGAGCAGTAGGTAATTTCGCTCATCTGGTTTTGACAGGAAAGGCATTGGTCTATAGTTCTTGAGACCTCAGAGGGAGGATCTCATCCGAGAAGGAGCTAATGTTAGCCCTGCAACATAAATATGGTTTTTGAAGGCCAGAGATAAGTTTGGCCGTAGTGGTTATACTAAAAAGAAGTTCATAGCGGTCATCTTCCTCCTTCTCCTTTACTCCACTTATTCTCTTTCACCTTTGCTTCTTCCGTTTTTCCTCTAAAACCCAACATAGACCCCTTTTTCCGTAAGCCCCCAGCGCAAAGGCTAAACCCCATAAAACCACGCCCATACGACTCCGCACCTCCATAAACTCACCGTCGTAACCTCAGTCGTTGATCTCCGCCTCCCGATCCAACGGCTCCCCATCGTGTCCAATGGAAAATTTGCACGATTGTTTCCCCACTGTCCGATCATCTCTGCCACGATCAGATGCAATTCGCTCTCCCCATGTCCACGAAGTGAGGGGACGTTAACGCGCAATGGAGGGTGGTTTTCCTCTCTTTCCGCCGCCACACGTTGCGCGTTGAATGGGATTGCACGCCCTCACCCTTTTACCGCCCAACATCCAATGGTGGTGCGATAAAAACCGCTTACCACGTTAACCTCTGTCCCTGCCAGATAACCACTGCGTGCCTTCTCCGTCCGACCACCGTTGGATCTGCCTGCGTGAGATCCAACGCACAATCATTCCGCTTCCGCTTCTTCTGATGCCCTCCACCAAGCCATCTCCACCGTCTATTGTCCCGATCCGATGGCCGATATTTTTCCTTCGACCAACCCATTTATTCGTCAGGCAGTCCACGCCTCTTGACCACTCTTTGTACGCGAAGGACGAAGGTGTCCGGCCTACTAGTACTAGTTGCAGCTGCCCCTCAACAACCACATTTAATAGATAGTATGGCCGAGGAGGAAAAGGAAAGAGCACGAGCGTATAACTACATTTAGCAGTAATGGAGCTTCATCTTATACGACACTCCAACCACCTGAGAGGACAGCAGAGCCCTCGAGGAGATCAAATCCACTCACTGAGACAAGTAAACGCACTCAGAGACTCCATCAGGCAGTTAAATGCGGTTGGTGGTCAATTATGACCCCTCCATACCTAGAATGGGCAAGTGCCTTTGTAATGAAACTTTATATAAACCCAAAAACAAGATGTAATCACGGTTGATAGTTGATGTTTTGATGTAAGGTTCAACTTCTGGAGACTATAACTATTTTGATGCTTGCAATGTCTCGTCTTCATTTTAAGCTAATGTAAGCTTCTTTTGTTGTTAATTGCTCACTTTTCATTCTTCTTCTTTTCCACCCTGTGCTTGATATGTTGTATTCCTGAACTCTTGATGTTTAGCATTAGAGTAGTTGTCATCCTACCCTCTGTGTTAAAATCTTGCATGTATCATTGAATAAGTTATTCAGGTTTCTCTTCATCTGGTGCCAGAGAGCTGTCATCCTATCTGTGCACTAGCAGATTAGATTTGCAGACTTCTTTATTGGTTGCAGCTGGCCATCACATTATCTTGTGCATCTGCTGGTGTGGTCAGTATTCTCCATATTCACCCAATCCTTAAACTGTGAGTAATTGGTGGTTTAAAGCCTTGTAGCTTGGGGGTGTTCACGCATGTCTGGAGTTAAGCAAAGTAGAAGTGGTTGTCTGGATTGAACAAGCATCATTCCTTCCATTCATCCATTTGCAACAATAAGTTGAATTTCTGTGTTCCCAGGCATCTCCGAGCTACAACCTAGGAGAATTTCTTGGGGTGATAACAGGCCCTCCTTAGATTTGAAGGTAGTCTTCCATACATTTGTGGGCTCCATTGGAACCTAGTGATAGTCAGACTTCAAATCAATCTTGCTGAAATAATTGGCCCTCTTGAGCTGGTCAAGGTCATTAATTAATAGGATTGTATACATGTTCTTGACAATGATTTTGTTTAGTGCCCGGTAATCAATGTAGAGCCTAAATGTCCCATCCTTTTTTGTACCAGTACAATTAGGCTCCCACGAGGTTTTGTCAGATGTGCCATTTTTGCAGTAACTCCTAGATCTGCCGCTCGGTTTCTTCATTTTCTAGAATGGAGTGATTGTATATTGGCCCATTAGGTAGAGGTGCTCTGAGAGTCAAATCAATCAAATGCTTGACCTGATAATACAAGGGTAACCATGTGGGTGAGGAGAAGATGCCCCTATATTCCTGCACGACCTTATCCACTTGCTTCTACTGCGTGGAGGAAACCTTCCTTGGGGCCATGAATGTGGCCATGATCTTCCCCTTACTTTGAGAGAAATTTAGAAATAAAACAAATTTCCCAGACTAGGAGATGATCTTACTTCATTTCTTAGCAGAGATCAAAGATATGATAGTAGGCGGGGCTACCTCTGGTATCTTGTATAACTTGTTTCCCAAAGTAATAATAAAAGTATGAAGCCTGGAATCATACACAACATGATGCTCCCATAAGTATGGTTGGCCTAATAATACATCATAAATTTTAAGAGGAGCAACATCACACAGTACCTCATCCGTGAAGGGTTTGAAGTTGTAGGGAAGATGTAATTCCTAGCTGATGCAGAGATCCTGTCCTTGGTGGAGCCACCCAATCGTGTATGGATGTGGGTGTAGTGTGGTCGGTAAGACCAACCACTTAATGACCTTTGTTGAGATGAGGTCCTTTTGGCTTTTGCTGCCAACAATGAACTACAACATAGGCCCCTTCACCCACATCTGTGAATAGAAGAGACTACTCCCCTTCCTCTAGATCTTTGGGATTAATCTTCTAGAACTTGGCGGTGAAGATGGTGGTGCTGGGATTGGCAACAATAAGCTACTTCCCTTTGTCAATCCCTTTGTCGAGGTCTGACTCTGATTCAAAACATGTATTTGACTTTAAAGCCTTCAGCGTAGCCACCAGTTACTGCTTGGCGCGACACTCACTTGTGTTGTGAGTGGGGCTCTTATGGAACTCACACCACTTCCCTATGTCTTTCTTCATCTTCGTGGTGCTATTATTTGTTGTCGGCTTCAATGGGTTGCCTTGAGTTACCCCTCATTAGCTTTGTCCTTTGTTGTGCAGTTTGGTGGCGCCTTTTCCATGCTTCAGATTTGTAGATCCAAATTCTCGTTTATTATGTTTAAATTTCTACGTGATCTTAACAATGTATCAGCAGGTGATGCTAAACAAGGAGATGTCGAAGCACTCCATCTTGTCCTGGATATATTTTTTTAGACAACCAAGGTACTTGAGTACCATATGTTGCTTAGAATCATTCATACCCAACTTCGTACGAAGGGTATGAAAAATATTTGTGAACTCTGACATGTCTGGGTCCCTTCCGTGCCGCAGTGTGGTCTATTTTATGTACTTATCTTCATAGCTCCTTAGAGGGTAATATTGTTCCTTTATGGTGTCTTAGAAAGAATTCCAAGTGAGTGCAGCTGAAAACAGTGAGGGTTCCCTCTCGTCCCTCTACTCACAGTAGGTTTTCCACTACTCGAGTACTTCCGAATTGAATCAAAAAGTGTCACTGTGATTGGCCACCAGATGCCTTTGTTGGGTGAGGATTGTGCCAATAGCATAGCCGAAGGCATCTGTCTCAATTTCAAATAGTTGTTGCAGGTCTATGAATGTGAGTACATGTGTATACTAGAGTTGGTGCTTCAGCTCAATGAACGCCTTTAAAATTATTTGTTGAGCAAGTACGTTGAAAATTGTGTGGGTTATCAATTCACTCATATAGCGTCAGCTCTGCGATGGACGTTGGTCTTCGTGGCAAAAGCGAAGTGAAAAATAATCGAGCCTTATCCTCATCAACGACCTTCTCGAAAAAATATGGTTAATTAATCATATTTCAACTTAAAATATAACTAAAAATTGTGTATATTCCAAAATATTTATTAATATATTTAATTATATTATGAATTTATTATTCGTGCACTGCCGTATTTGTTAATGTATTTAATTATATTATGGATTTATTTATTAAGTCACGTTGAAGATGCGGAAAGATTGACGTGGTATGAAATGAAAATAAATTGTTGAATAAGTGGATTGAAAATTATGTGTGTGGTATTACTTCACTAGTATAGCGTCAACTTCACAGTGGCCATTGGTCTTCGTGGCGACAAAGAAGTAAAAAATAAATCAAGCCTTATCCTTATCAGTGGTCTTGTTGAAAAGGGTAGGTCGTCTTTATACGTTTTAAAAAGAAAATGAAATATATTTTGCAATGATGTTTAATTAATTATATTTCACTTAATTTTGTCTGGTAATGTAAATAGCAATAACTGTCAAAATGAAGTTTCACCAGTTTTAGGTTCAAATTTCTTTTCAA
>APFE031049350.1:0-26565 GCA_000404065.3 Pinus taeda | reverse complement strand
CCAAATATTTCATATATATAAACCGAAATTTAACCTACAAATTTATAAGGTATTAATTAACCATATATTTACATAATGTAAAAGCTCAAGAATTATTTAATATAAAACCACATTGTTTCATAAATTAGATCAAGCCAACCAAAAATTTGATTTAATTATAAGAGCGCAGCGGTGAAAAACACAAGTTACACTAACGAATTTTTATCTCACACCAAACTACATCACTGAGTAAATAAAGCTAAACTACAAAAGAATTACGTTGTTGGAAAAAATTATAACAGAAGGGACGTCCTCAAAAATGGATTTCCGGGGCCAGCAACTGATTTTTATAACTCATATCAAACTGCACCCACTTTAAATAAAGCTAAATTATAAAGGAATTGCATAGAAACTATGGTACACCATAAAAAAAAAATTGAACTAGTGGAACAAAATATTGAACACATTGGAATGTTTAAACGTACATGCAAATGAAAATACACCAAATTCAATTATTGAGAAACTATAGTGATTTAATAATCGTTGGGTGGATGTAATAATATGAATAGAATATACCAAATTCAATTAATGGGAAACTATAATGATTTAATAAATAAGCGCTGTCTGGATGTAATAATATGAATAGAATGGAATAGTGATTGGATGAGAAGGAACTTCAATTATGAGTGGAGAAACTAAGCAAAGAAGGAAGGAATGAGATAATTTAGTAACCAATAGAAAATACTTTCAGAAAATTAATTATTGGCTGGATTGGTAACTAATAGAAAACAATTTCAGAAAATTAAAAGAAATAAAAATCATAAAATTCTTGATTTCAGTGATTACAGAAAAACAATTTCGAGAAAATTAAAAGAAAGAAAAATCATGGAACTCTTGATTTCAGTGATTACAGGGCTGAAAACTTTAGTATAAAGAAAACTGAAATAGAAAGACCAAGGTTCCAGAGATTAGAGGAATTGTACCAGTAATTGAAGCCCTGGAGTTATTCTGGAGGAGCAGTGAGTAAACCATAGCCGGCTCACAATACGACAGAAATTAATCCGTTCACTAAGAATTTCCATTTGATATAGGCAGACATAAGAAACTAAACTAAAAAACAAAGGAATTACATGAAACTACATCATGGTACAGTAGTGGATGGAATGATGACGTGGGTAAAGAAAGTAACAGAAAATACATTCAAAAATTAAAGGAAACCCTGATTTCGGGGCACAAGAAATTAACAAAAAGAAAATGGAAATGAATGCCATGGCTGAATTTGAGAATAGAGATTAGAGGGATTGAAGAGGAGCAAATACAACATAAATCCCTTCAACAATTTTCAACGAAAGAAAAGGAATACATTGCAATAGATGAAATGAATTAAAAAGAGTTTTGATATACATGGAAATACATTGTAATGGATGAAATGAATTAAAAAAAACTATAGCTTCTATCAAAGTAGAGAGAAACAAACAGAGCAGAAATGTACCTGAAATTAAAAAACGCAGAGAAGATGGTGGCCTTTCCTTTGAAGCTAGCGAGTTGTTTGCGCAGTAGTGGATGATCCAATTGGCTCCTTATACAACTTGACTAACTGTGCAGAGACTCCATCATATGACAGACATGACACACGCACACCCACAAGCACACAGACTGAGATGCCCAAGCACATATACCAGACCAAACCAAACATACATAAACATACCACACATAGACACATCCGACAAGACCAGAGAACGAGGAAGTAAATGAGAAATTTCTGCAATCTTTGATAGATATATGTAGGGTTTCTCTCAACGGATACATTGGCCTCTTTTTTTGAATAACGGTTTTAGAGACAAATCCGTGTCTCTTCCACAAAGACAAATGATAGAGAATTTAATCACTGCGTTTTACGCTTTGGCTTTTTGAGTTTCTTTTAATCACTGAGTTTTTTAAATTTTTTAAATTTGAAATAAGTTTCACGTTTTTCATTCCTTTAATTTCGATTCACTGTTTCGCTTTTTCAGTTTCTTTGAATCACTGGGCAGAATCTAACGATGGACCAACAAACACCAAACTTTTAAGAAATTAGATATGGAATTAACGGACATATCGACCCTACCCTTTCATTAAAGAATATATGGACCTATTCTCGGTTTCACGAAAGATCTCTTATTTCTTCCACAGATGAGTGAAAATCTTATTTCTTCCATAGATGAGTGAAAATTTTAAAAATTAATTACGTTGGTCTATTAACTATGTTTAGTTAATTATGATTAACTATTTTTTATTACTTATTTTTAATGATGAAAGCATTATAGGATATCTTCAGAAAATTTTGCAATAGTGTATATAGGCTTTCTTTTAATGAATATATTGGTCTTTCTAAATAAAAGAATGTTTCTTTTATTTAATTGAATAATTGTTTACATATATATATATACTATATAATATACTCTTCATTTCTCAAATCTTCAAAATTGGTTTACCCCATTGTCCTTTAAAAAGAAGACAAAGAAAAGTTTGCATGATTTTTCTTTTTATAAATTCAACTCATGATTTTTGTTTTCCTATTTATTTTAATTCCTACATTTTACTACCATGTCTCTATTAACTTTGATTTACTATTACTTTTTCAACTAAAGCACAAAGACCAAATCCATAATATGTTGGCCACAATTTATTATTCAATTGAAGAACTCACTTAGTGACTAACTCTACTGGTTGGGATTTGATCCCTTGACATATGGAGTTGAAATTGTTTTATGAAAGGTTGATAAAGAGGATGATAAAACAATAGAGAGTGACTCCACTAAAGGACAAAGACCAATTCCCTAATATGTTGGCCATGATATATTATTGAAATGAAGAGCTCACTTAGTGACTCTAGTGATTGGGATTCCATCCCTTGACATGTGGAGTTGAAATTGTTTTATGAAAGGTTGATAAAGAGGATGATAAAACAATAGAGAGTGACTCCACTCACAGAGACCAATTCCCTAATATGTTGGCCATGATATATTATTGAATTGAAGAACTCACTTAGTGACTCCATTGATTGGGATTTGATCCCTTCACATATGGAGTTGAAATTGTTTTATGAAAGGTTGATAAAGTGGATGATAGGGTAAGCATGATTGTGCACTAGTACAAATGATTTTTTATTTTTATTTTTTATCATAGACTTCTCAACTAAATGAGAATCACTTGAACAAGTAATTGTTACCTAATTAATAATTTAATGCAAGGGGATTCTATTTTCAAATATAACACATGTGGTGCTAAATAATAATATTGGTGCCATAAATCTACTACTCATCTAAAATAAGGCTATGAGGTACATGAATATTTATAATAGACCATTCAATGAGTATCTTGGAAAATGGATATTGTATGAAAAATCATTTAAATGGGATGATTTTCTTAAGTGCTATAAAAAAATCCATGCAATTTTCTTTCATATGGGCATAATAAAAAAGAGGTGAGGATTCATGGAATTTAAATACTAATCATTTTGAATTTTCATGTAATGAGGATAAGAAGGTTGTTAAGGAGCACTTCAAACCTAAGGGTGTAATGAATATACTATAGGATGTAATAATTTTTTGAACTAGCCGTCCTAAATATTAATATGAAGGTGTATCCATGGAAGAAACACCCCACCATGAAGAATGTCAAGTGAATAACAATCAAGAGAATATTATTAATGTGTGTGAAAATAAATCCACCATGTGCATAGTATGAGTATTGATGGAAGCCATCTAGAAATTTTTTCTCCAAATCCATGAAGAATACATTAGATATTTTTATAGCATAGAGGAGTGAGTACACAAGGAATATATAAAGATTTTAATGATATAGAAGTTGATGGTGAAAATAATTAATAGGAGGAAGGGTATGCCATTTATTTTTGTAGTGTTGTTATGTTATTTGATATTGTATATAATATAAAATACTATATTCATAGGGGTATTTAGAGGGTATTCTTAGTTAAATATGTTAATTTATAAATTGTGGGAATTTTCTCTTATTGTCAACATTTAATTCTGTATAACCATGGGAATATGTTAAACCAATTGAATTATGCAGAAAATATTTTTTCATAATGTTAGATCATAATATTTTGTATTGTATTCCTACTTATGGATAAATAAGATATATGATTCTTGATTCTATTTCTCTTCACAACCAATATTAATATTAATGTTGTCTTGTCAATGTGGAGAAACTATCAACCCATCCAAGAAGCTCCATAATTGATTACATTTGCATTTTGAATTCCCTTAATATAGTATTCATTATACAAGTTAGGTTAGCTATCTAGTTATTATAGCAATAAGCTCCATTCAATTGCTAAATGAAAAGAAATCCTATCTTTTAAAATAGTTTTGTTTCTTTCATTGCTAGGTTATGCATAAACATGTAATAGAGCTAGAATATCTTACATTATTCATGGCTTGAATTCTTGGTAAAACCACTAACTTATGGTTTTGGCATAAGTATCGTTAAGTTTGAGTAAAGAGTTCAATTCTACTTGCATTAATTGAAATTACAAGATTTTTCCCATTAGTGCAACAAGTTGAATATTATGATTCTCTCAACAATCCCACAAAGGAATTTTGTCCCCAAGACACAACACTTGATATGGCACACCCATTAATGAGTATCATTTCGAATTCTTCTCATTCAAAAACATGCATGTAAAATTGAAATGTTGGTTGAAACCTTGGCTTCATTAAGTGTTGATGATCATTAGAAGTATAAAGCCTTATGATCCTTGTTTGAAGACTACTTGTGTTGTAGCTTATAGCTACACCCTTATTCTTAATATAAAAATATCATGTGATCTTACATGTGACGAGTATTGCAATGAGAAAAGTCCACATTTACAAAGTCATTAGTAATCTCATAGTTGAGTTAAAAGAAAGGGTACAATGCAAAATACATTGAATATAGAAATAAAATTTATTTCCAATGGTGAAAACCTTATCCATTTATACTCTTAGAAAAGAAACTACCTTCTTTTACACTCTTAGCATCAAACAAATTAAACCAAGGTGAAATCATAGCGCAACTGAGAAACATAGAAAGAGAAGAAAGAGTGCACATAAAAAGAAGGTATTCAATAAATTTTTTATGATGTAAGCCCTATCACCTCCCTTCACTTGTTTTAATAGCATTTATTCACATTGTTGAAATATATTCTCCTTAAGAAAAGTCCAAAATACCCCATCATAATCCTAGGTTTTGGAACAAGGATTTATCTAAATCACAAAGCTTTCCCATGGGAGATATTCTTTCTTGTTAGGTAGGTGGGATTACACACAGTTTTTAACTAATGACCTTAACATTAAGGATTGCCTTAAAAGTACACCCAATAAACATCTATTTAGAATCCCTATGGGATGGGGGAGAAAATATAATCATAAGGGTAGGTATGTAATTGCATTTTGCAAATTTGATATGTTAATGTGATGTATGTGTCACAATCATAAATCCTTATTTAAAAAGGGACTAGTATCCTCCCATGATGTATATTTTTTCCAATCACTCTCTATCGATGATCATCTCACTTATAACTCTCTCATGTCATGGAAAATTCTGAGAATTAATTACATTAAACTTATCAACCACAATTAACAAATTGGTAAGGAACTTTGTATGTGCACTCAAGCACTGTGATGGAACATGTCAGCGATATGCAATCCACACTAACAATAGCTTTAACACCATGGTCATGTGCACAAAGTATATTATTATTTAGTGTCAATTGTGTGGCTTTTTATTTAACACCTTCATGCCAACATGACCTGAAAAGCATGGCCAATAGAATTTTGTCTCTTAGCTTCAATTGGTGGGTAATTAAAGCAAGGAATGAGGAAGTGGGAATATAATAAAGGGTATTCATAGTTGTTAGCCCTTTATTTTATGAATTATTTTTCCTATCTTATTGAAAATTTTGATACAGCTTTCTCATAAACATCACTCTCATATAGAAAAGATATATTTTTATGGGTTATTAAGGTTACTTTTATATTTGATTTTTGTGTGCACATGATTTTCTTATTTTATTAAATTGGAGGATTTGAATTGCATAGGGAGGTTGAGATGCCAAAAAATAATGTAGGATTTAAGGATAACACCGATCAATCAAAGAAGTGATTAGGATTTTAATTAGATTTTCCCTCCAATCATACATTGAAGGATAGGTTGATACAATAGAGAACTTATACTTTTTTGAATGCTATAATTTATCTAGTACTACCAAAACCTCATGTTGAAGAAGGATAAATCCCATTTCCCTATCATTATGATAGGTTTTGAATAAGAGAATAAGATAAAAAAAATTTCATCCTTGATTAGGTCCCACTCAACAAGAGATCTGAGAACACGTATATGCATCTCATTCTTATATTTCGATTCTATTTCATTTTTGATTATATACTTTTATGGTAAGACTATTAATTCCTATAGTACACTAAGATAACTAGTTAATAAATGTTATTTCTAGAATTTATGTATTTTGTTTCATGTCTTTGAATAATACTTATGTGATTTATAATTCCTCCATTTAATTTCTACTATTTAGTTTATAATCCTCAGTACTTGAAGCATGTTCGATAAGAAATATAATATTTCTAAAAGATATAAGGATTAGAAATATAATAGCATCCTTTAGTATCTTAGTCCTAACAACGCATTAGCCTCTTTCTTTGGGAAATTTTAGGGACTAATATTTGCAGGTTGGCTAATTCTTCATGCTTTTCTCGAAAAACATTCGCTATTTTCCAATTTTTCTAGAAAGGATTTGCCCAAGTTTTAGAGTACAAAATTATTTTACCATCAAAATGGCTAAAATTTTATATACGCTAATATAAATTAAATTAAAATAAAAATAGTTTTCTAAAATTTTTGTCAAACATCTTACAATTTACATGTTAGGTACTAGTAACATTGGCCAAGATTTCTAAAATTTAAGATAAAGTTTCATCCTTAACATTTTCCTTACCTATTTCTTTATTCCTTCACAAATGAATTCATATATTTATCCATCCTTGTAAATTGTGAAGGGAGTTACAATGAATATCACAAGATTTATGGTATGAAGCATAGAGAAATGACTTGTTAAACTTCAACATTCCACCTATGCAATTATTTAGAATTCTATTTAATTTCAAATTAAGATCTTTGTAGTTGCATAGGTAATCTTTGTAGTTGCATAGATAGTGAATCACACCTCATAAGTTTCCACAAAACATAGGTTGACATTTAAAGTGAGCTAAGATATTCAATATTCATTGTTGCATTATTATACATTTTAAAATCTATTAAAAAACAAAATATCATTTCATAACTAGTTTGCATGAATCAACCTAGAGACACATATGGTATATTCTTACCAAAAACATCATTTTTTTGGATAGCTCAAGTACATACAAGTGATCACATACAATAGAAATAGGACTATCAAGAAAACATCCAAAATATTCTTGAATACATTTCTAGTTGACCTAAAGATGGAACTGGAAATTTTATTAATCCTTTATTTAATATTGTGAATAGTCTTGCTAATAGAAAAAGTTAAACGTAGTGAAGGATATAAATATCAAACAAACATGGAAAACTAAGAAGAATAAGAATTTGAAATATTTGATTTCTCCATTTCAAAAATCAATTAAGAATGAAGGATGAATAATATCAATCCTATTATTCTTCATTTCCATGGCCTTACTATATAATACCATCACATCTTTCTCTTCACATTTGATGTTATCTACGGGACATATGTCCATGCTTTAGATGCTAAAAGACTCAAAATTTACCCTTATAGCTTAAAATATTGATATTTTAGTTGCTTCATGAGTTTGGAAGGAAACAACATTATTAGTTTGGAGCAACTGATGTTGGATTTTAAGCACAACAAGAAAGTCTAGTTGTCTAAAAAATAACTACACTAGCAATTACAAGTCAACCGGAGAAGAGAGAATGAAATAGAACTCAAATCGACTAAGAGATCAAAATACCAATCTTAATTCTTTATCAAGATACTAAATAATTTCTTGAATTGATTACAAATGAATAAAATTAGTAGAAAATAAACTCTCCTTCTACATGCAAAACTAGTAGAAAATAAAATCTCCCTTAGTTCTAATCAACTAGCCCAAAATGGAGTTATATGGCCTAAAATTGAGTGAGGTTCAATAGTTAGGATCAATAACAGAGTTTGATAAGGATAGGGTGAGTGATAAATAAGTAAGAATTTCAATAATAATAGACACATGCAACTCTTAACACAACAAATTAAGAAAGACCTCAAGGATAGGACTAAATGTCAAAGGATAAGGTTTCCTAGGATAAAGTGTTTTGAGGATAATGTTTTGGTTAAGGTATTTCACCATGAATAGGAAGGACATTTTCACTTATGGATAAGTATTCTAGAGATAATTAAGTATGCATTAATGGATAAAATATATCCATGTTATCACCTAGTCACTCCCATATATCATCCTACATAGCATCCCTTGCTAAAAATAGACATATTATAAATACTAAATGTTAAAAATAATTGGACCACCTAAAGGGTAGGAAATGTAGGGTAGGTACGGTAGGTAATTTTCATCTACATCAAAACCCCTTTGAAACATAACTATTATGTGCTGAATAAACGAGTCTCAATAATTTATAGCCATGTTAGGTACTTCAATACAAAACAACTATATTAGCCCTAACAATCTATAGCCATCTTAGGCACTCATGCAAGAAAAAACTTATGAAAAACACTACTTTTGAAAATGTTAGGTAATGTGGGGAAAATAATGGTAATAAAAATTCCTTCCCCCAAAAACTACAAGAAGCATACTATGTGTTAGAGTCCTATAGTGATATGATTCATAATTTTTGAATTGGATGAGATTAAGTCTTGTAATATTGTACATACCTTGCTTTCTACAAATTTTTTCCATATTAAAATTAAAAAATTGTAAAGAGGGCATGTCCTAAAAGAAATATAAAAAAAAATGAAAAAATATGAACCCCAAACAAAAACAAATCATGAAAGTGTGCAAGTCCAAGTGCAAGTGCCACTACTCTTTACTTTACTGTTTAGAATAATAGTTGTGTTCATGTTGTCAAACATGCCACAACCCATGATAGTCAAACTTTTTAATCTTGACTATTTCAAATTGGGCGATGTTGGATTGGAAGGAAAAGAGCACAATACTATTGTGTATATCAAATTTATTATTGTTGAATGTATCAGGTGAAGCTACGGTGAAGGATTTGTCGGTCAAGTTAGGGACTTTGTACCAATATAAGTCTCTGTTGAACAAATTGTTCCTACAAAAAAATATGTATAACCTAAGGATGAAGGATGGAGACTCAGTGACAGAGCATCTAAATGCATTTAATAATGTGGTAAGAAAGATGTTATTTGTTGATATAAATTTTTTAGATAAAGATAAGTGCATAAGTTTGTTATGTTCTCTACCAGATTTGTGGGATAGTTTGGTTGTTGGAATAGGTAGCAATACAATTACCTAGAATTTGGATGGAATAGTCTTATCCTTGCTATCAGAGGAGATAAGACGGAAAAATATGGAGAGCTAGAATGGAGATGCCTTGTTTGTATGAAGACGGTGCTTGAGCAGAAAAAGAAAAGTCCTTCATTGCTAGATCTAAATCTAGAGGGATATCTAAATCTCTAGGAAAACCTGTAAATGTATGTTAGAAATATGGAAAGGAAGGGCACTACAAAAAATACTATAGATCTAAAGCCGTTGAGAAATTGAAGGGATAAGATGATGCTCCTTTTGTAGAGGTGAATGCCACCTCAGATGAAGGTGGGGATGTGTAATTGTCTTCTTCTTCAAGTACACATGTAGATCATGAGGCATGGTTGATTGAATAAGGTGTATCGTTTCACTTCATTCCCCACATCGAGTGGTTCTACGAGTATGAAAAATATAATGGTCGTGATGTCTTCTTAGGGGATGATAGGGAGGCTAGAATCATCAGACATATAAAAGTAATGGTGAAGTTGAGAGGTGGAAGGGTTAGAACACTTCTTAGTGTTCTATATATTTGTGCATTGGCTAGAAATCTAAATTCTATAAGTAATATGGATGATGCAGGTGTAAAAATAATGTTAGAGAAATATACTTGCAATATGATTCGATGAGCACTGGTATTGATGCGAGGATTTCATATTCGAACTATGTACAATCTTCTCAGTAGCACTATTATTGATGAGTGTAAAAATTATGTGGTTCTTGAAAGTGGAGCATAAAACCTAGTGGTCTCTGAAGAAAAGATCATGTTAAGGCATCAAAGTATTGGATATATTGGAGAGAAGGGCCTTTGAATACTATATGGTAATGGTATGGTAGAAGGTATGTATAATTTCTATGTAGATTTTTATTTCTATGAAAATTGTGTATATGGGAAAAAAATTAGGTGAGTTTCCCCACTGGTACTAAGTGCGAGAAAGGGATATTAGATCTTGTGCATAGTGATGTGTTTGGACCTATGTCAGTTCCATCACTGGGTTAGTCTATGTACTATGTCTCCTTTATAGATGACCTCTCAAGGAATACATGGATATATGTCCATAGGAATAAATATGATGTCTTTGATAGGTTTTAAGAATTTAAAGCTTTGGTGGAAAATCAGATAGAGAAGAAGATGCACGTGTTGAGGACAGATAATGGTGGAGAGTTTTGCAAGAAGGAACTTGAAGAGTTCTATAATGAGTGTGGTATAGTATGATAGAAGACTACTCCATACAAACCTCAAAAAAATGGAATTGCAAAAAGAATGAATAGGATGTTGATGGAATAGGAAAGAAGAATGCTCAGTGGTGTCAGATTAGGACAATACTCATGGTTAGAAGTAGTGGAGACTACTTGTTACCTGGTTAACAAATCACCTTCATCAACATTGGAGGATAAGACTCCACATGAGGTATGCACTAGTAAGAAACCCTCTCTTTCACATATGAGATTATTTTTATCTAATGCATATGTACATGTTCCAAAGGAGAAAAGAACCAATTTGGATAGTAAATCTGAAAAGTGCATATCTTTTAGGTATAAGGATGGTTCAAAAGGTTATATGTTTTTGAATCTATAAACAAGGAAGGTTGAGTATACCAAGATGTGGTGTTTAGAGAGGTGAAATATGTTATTAGAAATGTAGTCCTACCAAAGGAACCTTAGAAAATGGAATTTTAGCTAAAGGAGGAAGAATCATACTCTACAACAGAATACGAATCACAAGAGGAAGAGCCACAAAATCTAGCTTTGATAAGAACAGCTCGAGTGTGAAGGCGGCTAGAAAGGTACAATCCATATTCTTTTTGTTCAATTTTCTTTTTATCTATTACTAATGATGATCTCTGAACTATCTGAGAGGCATTAGATTGAGGGGATGGAAAACTTTGGAAATAGCCCAAGGTTGATGAAATGGCATATTTCGACAAAAATGAGGCTTGGGATTTAGTGAAGTTGCGAGCTGGAAGGAAACCCATTGGAAGAAAATGGGTGTTTAAGAAGAAGATGAATGTAGAAAGCAAGGTGGAGAAATACAGAGCTCACTTGCTAGAAAAAGGTTATTCCCACGTACCAAGAATTGATTTTGGTGATATTTTTATGATGTTGCCAAGTTAGCTTCTATTAGATTACTTTTATCTATTGTGGCTGCTTTAATTTTCTGGAAGAACATACAGATGTGAAGACAACATATCTTCACAGGGATCTAGAAGAAGAGGTCTACATGAAACAACCTGAAGGCTTTGCAGTGAAGGGTAAGAAACAACTAGTATGTAGGTTAAAAAAGTCTTTGTATGGGTTAAAATAGACACCAAGGATGTGGTATCAGAAATTTGATACATATATACAGGGACTTGGCTTCACTAGAAGCAAGGCAGATCATTATGTGTATTTTAAATTTATTCGTGACCGTGTTAATTATTGGGTCTTGTATGTGGATGATATGTTTCTAATCGTAAATGACAAAGAAATTATCTAGGATTTGAAGATCTGATATTCCTCGAAATTCGACATGAATGATCTTGGTGCTACAAAATATATTTGGGCATGGAAATTAAATATGATGGGCAAAGAGGATGTTTTGGTTGAAGTGAAAGAAGTATGTTGAGGCAATACTGTAGAGGTTTAATATGGAGGATAGTAAACCAATGAAGGTTCATATTCTTGTAGGTGTAAAGTTATCTGTTGAATAGTGTCCCAAGACAGAAGAAGAGGAAGATGACATGTCCCGTGTTAAATAGCAAGTGTAGTTGATAGCGTGATGTATGCAATGGTGTGTGCTTGAATAGACATTACACATGAAATGGGAGTATTGGGAAGGTTTATGTAAAACTAGAGAACAAGCATTGGACAACAGTGGAGTGGGTTTTCAGATATTTGCATGGCACTAGTGATTATGGTTCATGGTACTAAGTTAGACCAGGATTGGACCAAATTTTGGACATCCGTGACTTTGTTGATGCAGACTGGGCTGGAGATTTGGATCAAAGAATATCTACAAGTGACTATGTATTTAAACTATTTGGAGAAGCAGTCAGTTGGATGAGCAAGATACATTCTATAGTGGCAGTTTCAACTACAAAGGAAAATACATGGCAACCACTAATGCAACAAAGGAAGTAGTTTGGTTGCAGAGATTATGTTCAAGTATGGAGTTAGTAAAACAAGCTATAAGGATAAACTATGACAACCAAAGTACAATTTTATTGTCAATGAAACCTGCTTATCATTTAAATCTAAAGCACATTCATGTTTAGTATCACTTTGTTAGGGATAAGGTTGACGAGAAAAGGGTGTTGCTAGTAAAGGTGGATACTTTGAATAATTTTGCAGATGTAATGACGAAGTCTATGAGTAATGAGAATTTTTCTTGGTGCAGAGAAACAAAGGGCATTCCAAGGTTGGACCAATGACTAATCTCTCCTATGTCCCCCTATGAGGAAAAGGAAACAACAAGTGGGAGAAAGTTGGGTGTGTGTTATATTCTTTCCACAACTAATCTCACACGTGGATGGTCCATAGGAGGGGTGATATCCCCTCATGTTCATTGCATCAGGTGTAGCAGGGGGGTCCTAGAGGAGGTGATATCCCCACTTCTCAAGGGCTTTATAGGGGGAAATAGTCCCCGTACACGTGGTCCAAGGAAGTGACCTAAGATTTTTTTTTCCTATATATATACAAACCCAATGGTGGGGGATAGACCCAAACATGGTGGGTGAACCTACCCATGGTTTGGTTAATTGTTTTTTCACATGATTCTGGGCATGCTGGTTTTCTACCCAAAGTATTTGGTAGAACTGGTCAAGGGAACTATGGTTATTTTCTAATTGAGGGTTAATGGATTGGGGTTTATGAATGCTTGGACATGTATATATATGTATTGTAACATTGAAAGGAACATAATGAAAAAATCAATCTTGTAGTCCCAGTTTTGTGACTAGTTTTGGAATTTGTTTCAAATGAGCCATCTTAGTATTTTCACTATAGTTATTTTCTAGGGTGTTTCAAATAGTGAAACTTGATGAAAATTGAGACGACATATCAAGGTATGTTAGGTGAAAATTTAAAAGTTATTTTTAAGGAATTGTACACGTTGTAAACTATATAAGTTTTCTCTTCAGAAGAGGCCTAAAATCGAAAAGTTTTGAGAAAGTTACCATAACTTTCACTTGGCACATAAAATTATGCTCGGACCAATGGAATTGTAGAGAAAATATATTTGTCTATTATAGACCAAATTTTTAGTTTCATAAGGGTTCAAATCTTAGATATATATCAAGGAAAGAGTCAACCACTTAAATATTCTCCAAACTAAGCTTTAAAGTTACATAACTTACAGGTATCATAAATTTTGATTATAATAACCATTTTTATTTAGTGACTAAAAGTTGCAATAAAGAGGATTACTGTAATTTTTCATTCAGAGAGAGCTACTACACCAATTAAACCTCCTAATGGCTCATACATGACACATGAAGAAATAGAAGATATATATTATCAAGTAACCATGTTGGAAGATCAATTGTCACAAATTCAAGGATTAGAAAAGAATACAAAACCAAAGATGGGGGAAATAGGTGAATAAATACAAAATATTCAAGGAAGAAATAGAAAAATCAATGAATTAAAGTAAGGAAGAAAAAAATTACAATATTACAAAATCTTTGTAAGAGGGAAATGGAGATCCAAGGAAATCATGAAGATGAGGAGTAGTAAAGTGTTGATACTCAACTACATATTGGGATTATTCTATTACAATTGGAGAGCATAAATATTAAATCGTGGAACAATAATGATGTTTTTTCATTCCAAGATCCTCATTATCAAGGCTTCACTTCAATACCAAGGAAATACTACATTCTTAAGGTACATATGAGGAATTTTGATAGTAACTGTCATATAACATGGATATTCCATATGAAGGAATACTTCTATCTACACCTAGTGGCAACATTGCCAAGGTAAATAATGTAGCCATGTTTTTAGAAAAATATCAACATGTATGGTATTAATGGATTTGTGAAAGAAAAAAGGAATCTATTATATCTTGGTCCGTTTTTACAAAGGAATGTATATCACATTATGGGGATATTATGAGAAATACAATCTTTAATAAATTAGTAAGATTTTGACAAAAATGTCTAGTTACAAAGAACATTCAATAATTCCAAAAGTTAAGTCTTAGGGTAGAAAAATTTCAGGTGATAATTTGTTAAACCTATTTATGGGAACTTTAAAGGAAATAACATAAGGTGCATCTCTTTAAAGCTAAATCTCTCTAAAATTCTTTCAAATATAGCATGGAAAGCTGAAAATAAAAATATTCCAACTAGAAAATTTGTCATTAATAATTATAAAGAAAATCATGCTCTCTCTCCTAAACAAACAAGGTTGAACCTTAGAAAGTGGATGAAAGAAGAGAAAAGGGACTATATTTAAATTGTGATAGAAAGTACACCAAGGGGAATACATGCACTAAGAAGAATTTTTTCTACATAGAAAGTCAAGATCACAAATTAATCTAAGTGGATATTGGTGGCTGCTCACCTACTCTACTAGGACCCCCAATACTATTTCCTTTAAGTTTTCTAATTTATAGCAGAATTAACTATTTTTTACAGTCTTTTGGGTCTTGAACTTTCAAACCATTTTGAGGCCCTAAAATGACATTTGTTTTTTTGAAAATAGGAAAACCCATATTTTGTGATAAGGTTTTATAGTTGAAAGTTGTAGTACTTGGATATATATTTTAAACGAGGTATATTAAGAACCAAACAAAGGTCACATACCAGAGTTACAACCCTAGGAAGTTGATGCTCCAAATAACCTAATAGGGCCCACAAACTTTTAGTGCTTCATCTTTCAGGGTTAGGCTTTTGGATGTTTAGGGTTTTCAATTGTTTCTTGATGATGAAAATTCATGCAATACTCATCAAAACATAGTTTAGAAGCCATTTAGTCATCACATTTCTTCTCAAAGATAGTTTATCATCGCCCGAGCTAGTTGTTTCTCTTATGTATGTACACAATTTTCAATAGTTATTATTTATGAATTGAAGTTATATTTCACTGTGTCTATATGTTTTGGTTTGGATTTGTATTTCATTTCATTCCTTCATAAATGTGCATCATAAACCTTCAGGATATAAGGATATAACAAAAATGAAAAGGTAATATTATTTATTAGTTCAATTGGTACCCATAACTTTATCAATTACAAATTGAAAAAACTTAGTAATTTCTTAATATATCCAACACCAAAAATTTGAGTAATGATTTTAGATGGATGTACTATAAATTATTTAGGGAATTTCCATAGTATTTAATTGAATATGAGGGAGTATATTTGGATAATCCTATGATTGAAAGCCAAATGGGTGGTGTTGATGTTGTATTAAGGGTCTAATGGTTAGAACCATTAGGAATAGTGGGCCTTAATTTCAATATATTTTCATCAATTTTTACTTAGAAAGAAAATAAATTGACCTTGGAGTCATCCAAGGGAAACCTAGTAAAGTGATAAGCTCTAATAGCATGAAAAGAATTGCTAAAATGGGGACACCAAAGTGTAATTACACAATTTTTTTGAATAGATTTTTAAACATATATATCCTCTAATATGACGGATATCTAAAAATTTATCAATAATGGTTCAAAGGTATTTGGAGATATTCCTAAGAGTCTTCCATGTACTCAAGATCATGACCATGCTATTTATTTGAAACCTGGAAGTGCACCACCTAACATTAGGCCTTATAGTATACATATGCATAGAAGAGTGAGATTGAGTTTTTTTTCAAGAAACGTTAAGGGATGCCATCGTTCAATCTATTCAAAGTGAGTTATCTTCACCACTGGCAGTTGTTATCAAAATCATCGTTCATGGTATATGTGTCTAGATTAGAGACAACTCAAAAAAATGACAATGTGAGACTTATTTCCTATTTGAGTCATTGATAATTCTCTTTTTTTGCTACATAATGCAAGTCATGAGATGACTGGGATGCCTAACCTATGGCTTAACTAACCATGAACCAAGGGAATCTAAGCCATCAAAATCACCTAAGGAACACACATGGTCTAGGCCACACCAATCCTTAACACGTCTCTATTTTTTCCCATGGTATTTCGAACTAGTGACCTTTTCACCATAGAGTGCCTCAGAAAAACACCCTTTCACCATATATTATATGCCACATGGGAAATCAGTGATGAATTACATGGATTAATTTTCTTTACTAATTTGGATCTCAATTTTAGATATGATCAAATCGAAATGATGTAGGAAGAAATTCCCAAAAAAACCTTTTGAACACATGAAGGTCACTCAGAGATTTTTGTTATGGAATTTGCACTTATATTCCAAAAACCCTCTGCTTATTCTCCCCAAAAACCAAAATCCTAAAAATTTTCTTGCAATGGAATTTATTTCAAACACACCCTTAGAAATTTTGTTTAAATTTTTAATCACATGCTAATCTACAAAAAAATCTTGGGAAGATCTTGTATAACATGCTCACATGGTATTAATACTAATGGAAAAGAAACAAATATATATAAATCCTTCCATGTATGCCTTTGGGATTCAAGAATTGGAATATTTGTGTTAGGTCCATATACTACTAGTGTAACCCCTTATTCTTATTAGTGCAACCCCCTTATTATATTGTTGTGCCCATGTAGTCCCCATATTGTTATTATTGTGCTCCATAGAATCCCACTATTGTTACTATTGTGCCCTTACATTATTATTGTTATGTCGAATCTAATTACATTATGACCCCTTAGACTCCTATATACAGAAAGGAGGTCTTTTCATTTGTATCATCCAAGAATTTTTCTTTTCTGTAATGTAAAAGGAGGTTGCACCCTCAAAGAGGCTGAATTCTAAGGTCTTTATATTTCTTTTCTATCTTTTTGCGAGCTAGTTTCACAACATTTGGTATGAGAGCTTTGGATTCTAGGGTTTTGCTGCTCTAAATAGGTCATAGTGGCATTTTAAATATAACCTTTTTCTACGAAGTTTAATAAACTAAAAAAAAACATTTGAGCCAAAATCGTTATGAACCTTGGATCCAAATTTTAGATCTTGTCTTGCTATATTTTCAAAGATATTATCAAAGGAAATTAGGGATTTTGCAAGCTCCATAATTCCATCTCAAACTGGCCATCGTGGAATTTTCGGTATATTTTGTCTATGAAGGTTCCGACTCAGAAATTAAAACTCATTTGAGCTGAAATCGTGATGAAGCTCAAGCCTGAACTTTATATATTTTTTTGCTATATTTTTTGACATACAATCCAAGACATTTAGGGTTTTTGTAGGCTCCCGAATTACATCCCAAACAGGTGATTTGGGGAAAATCGTCATAACTTGCTCTCTAAGCATCATATTGAAATTTCGTAAAAATATACAGAAAGATGATGGATTGTACTTTTCTTTGTATTTTTTTCTGGTCTAAAGGTCAAAACACTAATACATGGAACTTCGTACAAGTTCACTCTTCTTAAAACAGTATATAATAAGGTCATCTTGGGAGCATACCTCTTCCTTGGAGAATCCACTTTCAATCAGACTAGTGGCATTGGAAACAGGATGCAGAGGACTACTACAAGATGTAATTTCAAACCTTGAAGATCTGGAATTACAAAGTTACAGTCTTTTCAAGATTGATCTCCTAAAATCAAGAAAAAGGCATTATGAGGAACTTTGATGGCAAGATCCATTAAACTGGATACTACAAATGGAACAATATGTTGTTATGCACGACGTACAACTGTTACAAAAGGTGCATGTTGCATCTTTATATTTATAATTGAATCAATTTTTATGGTATAAAGGGCTTTGTTCTCGTAAACCACTTTTCACTTGGTCAATTTTCATGGAGGAAATGATAGCACATTACAAGGATACAAAGAGCAACACCTTCTTTAGCCAATTGATAAATCTCAAACAAAAGGGATCAATGGCAGGGCACATTGAGGATGTCCAAAAACTGAATATAAGGGTAAATGACATTCTAAAGAAGCAAAGGGCTGATGTCTTCATAGGGAATTTAAAGGATAACATTCAACATGAGGTTCATCTCTCGGAACCTGATTCATTTGAGAAGGCATTCAAGTTGGCAAGAAGAATTGAAAATAGAATTATGGAAGAAAGGAATCCTACCACTCACAACTATAAATATGGAAGTGTTTTTTCTCCTTCCCTTCCACAACCTACAAGGTTTACATCACAACAATTGGAAGAAAAAACAGAAAAGGGGCTTTGTTACATTGTGATAGAAAATACAGTAAAGGTCATAAGTGTGCTGAGAATAAATTATTTTACATAGATTGTGAAGAGGAGGAAGAAAAGAATCAAGAAATATCAAAAGAAGAGGATATACACCATGAACCAACCCGAGAAAAAGAAGAAATGAATCTGATCATATCTTGTAAAGCATTGGCAAGAATTACCACTCCTCAAACTCTCAATATAGAAGGACATATCAAGAAGAAAATGGTTCAAGAAGTAAAAGATCACATCGAGCGTCAAGAAGTGAATCTGACCATATATTATAATGCACTAGTAGGAATTGCCACTCCTCAAATTATCAAGATAGAAGGGCATATCAAGAATAAAAGGGTAATAGTGTGGATTGGTTTGGGAAGTATCCATAGTTTTATTCATTGTAAGATAACGAAGGAATTGAATTACTTCCCATATCTAGCACCAGAGTGTCAAGTGATGGTTCCAAATGGAAGAACCATAAATTTCTCTAGAAAGTTCCATAATATCAAGCTTCCCATGGAAGAATATGTTTTGAATAGTTCAATGCTTTCCATTCCAATGGGTGGTGTTAATGTTTTACTAGGAGTCTAATGCCTACAATCTTTGGGTAAGTTGAGAAATATAATCAGCTCTAATGGCATGACAAAGCTTCTAAAGGAAGAACAATGTGGCATAATTTCACAATTATATTCGCTAGAGATTCCCATGTCGAAATCATCTATTTCTCCAGATATCCAAAAATTCTTGGACAATAATTCCATGGTATTTGAGACTCCCAAAGGCCTCCCACCTATTTGTGATCATGATCATGCTATTCATTTTCCAAGGACTATTCCTCTAAACATCAAGCTTTATAGATATCCCTTTGTACAAAAGCGTGAAATTGAACGTATGGTTGCAGAAATGTTAGAGGTTGTGTAATTCAACCTAGTCAAAGTTCTTTCTCTACTCCAGTGGTATTGGTACCAAAGAAGGATGGATCATTGTACATGTGTCCGGATTATAGGAATCTCAACAATCTTACTATTAAAGATAAATTTTTCATTCCTATCATTGACGAATTATTGGATGAATTACATGGACCAATTTACTTCAACAAGTTTGACCTTCATGTCGGATATCATCAATTCAGAATGAAGACTGAACACATTTCAAAAACAACATTTAGAACTTATGAGTGTCATTATGAATTTTTGGTCATGCCGTTTTTCCTTACAAGTGCACCTTCTACATTCAAGGGTTTGATGAATTCCATTTTCAAACCCTTCCTTAGAAAATTTGTGTTAGTATTTTTTGATGACATAGTAATCTACAACAAGTCTTCTAAGGATCATGTTCAACATGTTGATATAGTGCTCAGACTATTGGACGAGAAACAATTATATGAAAGAACCTCCAAATGATTCTTTGGAGTACAAGAGGTCGAATACTTGGGTCATATGGTATCTTATAAAGGTGTTAAGGTAGACCCTCAACAACAACAAGTTATCAAACTATTAAAGGATAACCTCACTTTCGCACAGAATCAAATGAAACAACAGGCAGATCAACATTGCATCGAAAGAAGTTTTGATATAGGCGACTAAGTATTTTTACGAATACAACCATACTAAAAAAATGTCCCTCAAGCAAGCTAAGAAGGATAATAAATTATCACCAAAGGACTATGGTCCTTACAAGGCACTGCAAAAGATTGATACTATGGCATACAAATTGGAGCTTCCTTTATCTTCCCAAGTGCCCCCAATTTTCCATGTTTCATGCTTAATGAAGTTTATAAGTGACAAGATCCTAGTTTGAACAATATTGTAAGAACTTGATTAGGAAGGAACACTCATATTGGTAGATGAAGAAGTCAGAAAAACAAGAACTTGACAACTACAAAATCAATCAATTTCAGAGTATCTCATCAAATGGAATAACTTACCCACTCAAGATTCCACATGGGAGGACAATAATTTTATACAGAAGCATCCATAACTACTCAGGCATTGAGGACAACACTTTTTGAAGGAGAGGAGCATGTTAGGTCAGTATACTACTAGTGTAACCCCTTATTGTTATTAGTACAACCCCCTTATTATATTGGTGTGCCCATGTAGTCCCCATATTGTTAGTATTGTGCACCATAGAAACCCACTATTGTCGTTGTTTTTCCCTAATATTATTATTGTTATGTCATCTCTGATTACATTATGACCCCTTAGACTCCTATATATAGAAAGGAGGTCTTGTCATTTGTATCATCCCAGGAATTTTTTCATTTTTGTAATGTAAAGGAGGTTTCTCCCTCGACGAGGCTGAATTCTAAGGCATTTATATTTCTTTTCTATCTTTTTGTGAGTTGGTTTCATAATAGTTTGGGTCACTTTATATCACATGAGGGTGTCAAAATGGATCCTAACAAAATAAAATCTATGAGGGAATGACAAATCCAAAAACCTTGAAGAAATTCAAAGGATTCTCAAGAGTAATAGGATATTAGTTTAAGTTTATGAAGAATTATGGTTAAATAGAAACTTATCTAACATAATTATTGAAGAAAGAAGCATTTTCTCAGACTAAAGAAACAACTGAATCTTTTGAAAAAAATTAAATAGGCTATATGCAAAACTTTCTTCCTTGCAACACCTGACTTAACAAAAACCATCATTGTTGAGTTTGATGCTTCTTGCCATGGAATTGGTGTATTTTTTGTGTAAGAAAGAAGGCCCCTTTCCTTTGAAATTAATGAACTTAAAGGAAAATAAATTACTTATAATGACCTATCAAGAAGAACTTTTATCCATCCTATAAGAAGTGAAGCAATTACATCTATACTTAAGAGGAGGACACTTCAAAGTAAAAGAAAAGCATGATAAATTTTAGTAATTCTTGGAAAAAGAACTATATTCATAATAGAAACAAAATGGTTACAAATATTTTGGGTTATGGATTTAAAATTATTTACAAAAGTGGAAATAAAAATATTGTGGCAGATGAACTCTCAAGGAAAGAGGAATACACAAAGGGTTTACTATGTGCCAATATAACTGGGTAGAAGAAGCAAGGATAGAATGGAAGCAGTGTGAGAATGTACAAAATATCATTCAAAAACTCAAGGAGGAGTGATATAGTAAAAAAAAATTGTGGAAGAATGATTTATTGTGGTATTGAGATCACTTATACTTATTTAATAAGTTCCAACTTAGACAGAAGGAGGACATTCAAGGTTCTTGAAAACATACAATATGGTTAAGAAAGATATCCTTGGAATGTTATTAAAGAATATGAACAAAATTTTGTGGTTGAATGTGTTGTATACCAACAAAATAAGGGAGATTCAATCAAGAACCAAGGCTCCTTCAATTGTTACTCATACCAAGCAAATATTTGGAAGATGTTACAATGAATTTTATGATAGGTTTTCCAAAATCAGAAGGAAATAGGGTCATTATAGTAGTGATAGATCGAATGAAAAAGTATGCCTATTTTTCAATCTTTCTCATCCTTCTAAAACAAGTACAATGGTCGAAGCATTCATGGGAATAATCTAAAAGATACATGGAATACAAAATATTATTGTAAGTGATAGAGATCGGAATTTCAATTAAAATTTTTGGACTAAATTTTTTTCTTGCTTGGTTACTCCATTGGATAACAATTCGTATTTCATGCTTAATTTTATGGGAAAATTAATATTGTGAAGAAACATTTAAAATGGTAACTACGTTGCTTTGCATCTGATAAATATACATAATTAAAGAATGGTGGTACAACACATCTTTCCATACTTCATAACAAATTCCAACATTTATGGAAATTTATGGATATCATCCTCCATCCATCGCAACACCATTGAAAGGGACTATAAAGACTCAAGAAGTAGAGTACCACATATGGCATGTCCCTATAATACTAGTGTATTCCCTTTATTTTTATTGTTAGTGTAACCCCCTATTGTTATTTTTGTGCCCATGTATCTCCCATGTTGTTAGTGTTGTACCCCATAGAAGCCCATTATTTTTATTTTTGTGTCATTAAATTATTATTATTATATAAACTCTGATTATATTATGGCCCCTTAGACTCATATATATACCAAGGAGGTATTATCATTTGTATCATCCAAGAATTATTCATTTATGTAATGTAAAGGAGGTTCCCCCTCGAAGAGACTAATCCTTAAGTTGTTGCTCTATCTTTTTTTCTATTTTGTGAGTTGGTTGCATAACATTTGGTATAAGAGTTCTGAATTGTAGGGTTTTAATTCAAACAGTTCATCTTTGATTTTTTATTATAATTTTTCTTTTTGCAAGGCTTGAGAAGATGAAATTGCAACCATGTGGTGCATAAATTAGTAAAATTCAAATACAAATTTCAGATTTTGATTCACTATATTTTCGTAGATATGATTGATGACGTTCATCAATGGGTAAATTATATGGACCTTAATACAACTCTTCAACTTACTAAAATCAACTTTTCTCATAATTATTTACATGTTTGTTGTATTTTTCTTAATGCAAAGGGTAAAGATGAGATTTCATGTCTAGTGGTCTAATGTGCATTGGTCGTAGGTTTTGGAGAAAATTTTGGCTAATTAAAGTGTAGGAACTCAAAGGAGACAAGTAAGAGGGACTTTAGGAGATGGGATCTCCCTCGTTAACTCCTCACTCACTCGAAGATTTCTCCATCGAATCTCATTAGCTCGAATTTGTAGGTGGCCAAGCCATTAAGATCATTGGAAGCCAAGATAGTGACAATTGAAGACTATTTGATCTCGAGATTGGGAGCCAAGCCTCTCTAAATTTAAGTAAGTTGTTCATAAATTCAATTGTATAAATAAGAAGGCCTAGAGCTTCATTAGGATTCAGATTTTTGTTCATTGTAGCCAAGAAGCATTTCTAAGTTGAAACTTTTTGATTGATCACTTGTGTATTTTTTATATTTTAATTAACATGACAAGCATGCCCTTGATCTAGCCTAAGTTGACATAGAGGGCTGAAGCTCTTGGGTTAGGTCCCAATCCTAGCAACAGAGGTTCCTCTTCTTATATATGTATTCTTAGATTACATTCATAGTTAGTTGTTGAACTGCTTTTGGTGTTCTTAATTTGCAAGTATTGGTATGATTAATTAGTTGTCTTCCATTTGTGGATAGTTAGAACATTGGTATCGTAGTGACAGAAGGAATTTTAGAAAAGATCGTGCTAGTGGTTTTCAGCTCATCTCTCTCTTTTGGGATCATTACTTGAGGGACACTTTCATACAATAAAAAAATAGAGTTCTTACTTTGCTGCATAAACTAGGGTTTCTTGATGAGTAGGTCATTACCTTTAAGTTTCTTAGGATAAGTTGCAATTGTCATTTTTGATCTCTTAGGTCTTGTATTGATTTCAAAGCAACTCCATCATGCACTTAGCCATTACATGGTAATAGTTATTTTTTCTTCCATTTAATAAATATTTTCCATGTATAGTTTCATTTGTGTATAGATGTAGAAAAGAATGTTTGTTTGTGCATGAGCTTCTAAAATCTCAATCTAGATTCTTAGTTTATAAAACAAAATTTCCATTTCCATTGAGTAAATCCAACCATATTAAAATACTTGCTTGAGTTCTCGATAATGTTCACCCCCTTCCTGCCTTATTCTCTCATTATATACCTTTCCCAAGCTTCATTCCACCTTCTAAACCACTTCCTAAGATTTAAGGATCTTCTTGTAGTAAAACATGGTATCTTGTAGGAGAACTGGGACATCTTGTAGTTTTCCTATAGGAAATTCGTTAGCAGCCTGTTTTGAGCCCGAATTGAGAAAAATCATCACTGAAGCTAGGATTAGGCCTCTACTTGACCTCCATTCCATGAAGACAATTCTAACCCTTTTCCTTCATACTTGTACCCCCTACCAAAGAACAAGGAAATATTAACATTTTCATTCATAAAATGAATAGATAAATAAAAAGAGTTCTTTTTATTCCCTAGTTAGCACATGAATGCAAGCTTGGACATGGAATTTTTTGGTTGAGTCATGAAGGCTTGGACATGGAAAAAAAATTCATATCTATGGAGATCAAGAGCGGAGAAACTTGACCAAAGATAACAGTAGTGGATTTGAATCAAACTCAGTAGAGAAACTTGAGGTGATATTGCAATAATTGAGACACCATTGGAGTATTGCATGATTGATTTGATGATTTATGAGTTTCTTGATCTCTTCATGGACCTAGGTATGGAGAAGTTAGTGGAGTTGATAGATAAAATTCACTTGGAGGACCTTACGATGACTAGGGTATGAGGATACCTTTACTCGAGTTGGGTGCGTTGATGGTCCTATGTAGGAGAGGCACAAAACTTGGAGAATGAGTAGATTCTTAAATGTGATGATAGTGAGCTATGTATGAGTATGTGATTAGAGTGTTCAAGAAATGATTGATGATGGCATCTCTTTGTACCATTTCCTCCCTCCACCAATCCACCATTCATTCCCTCTCCCTCTGTGAACTAGCTAAAGCCTCTTCCCTCCCTCCAACATCCCTATCATCCCTCTCCAACCCCTCCACCTCACTAGATATTACACCCAACACACCAACCCTCACTCCCCCGACCCCTTCTCTCCCTCTCTCATTACTTCACCCCTCCCTCCCACTCAAGGATAATTTTAGGGGCGAATGTTCGCCCTTTGGCGAAATTAAGGGGTTTTAAATTTTTAGTGGGCGAATATTTTGTATCATAGTAGATTTTTACAAATCACCTTAAATAGCCCACCTTATATAAAGGGAGAGGGTAAAAAAGGTAAATTTAGCCCTTGAAATTAGGAGTTACAACCTTCCATTCGCCCATTTTCAAGAATAGGTTTTATTTAAGTGAACCCATTCGCCAATTTTCAAGAATAGGTTTTATTTCAGTGAATCCTATGGGCCAAATACCATATTTATAAAAGATATATGGTAAATTAATAAAAATATAAATAAATGAGAGGTATGGTAAATAAATAAAACATTTTTTATATTTACTGCATAATTCACCTTATATACATGTGAGGGTGTAAACAAATAAAAATATAAGTAAAGTGGAGGTATGGTAAATAAATAAAACGTCTTTTTATACTTACTCAAAAAGTATGGTAAATAAATAAAAATATAAATAAACTAAACGCATGGTAAATAAATAAAACCTCTTTTTATATTTAGTCCATAACCTTCGTTCTATTTATGAAGGCTCAAGAAATAGGTTTTATTTAAGTGAATCCTATGGGCCAAATACCATATTTGTAAAAGCGTTATGGTAAATTAATAAAAATATAAATAAACTAGAGGTATGGTAAACAAATAAAACATCTTTTTATATTTACTCCATAAGTCACCTTATATTTAGCAACACTCAAAAAATGGGTTATATTTAGGTGAAACCTATGGGAAAAATACTATGGGACAAATACCATGGACTAGATTGTTATTAATACCATGCAAAAAAACCATTATTAACCTTAATATTAGAATTAATAAAAATATGGCACATGGTATTGACCCATGGTATTCACCAAAATGGCACATGATATTGACCCATGGTATTCACCTAGAATGTAGCCTATTTAAATGAGGGAATTAAACTAGCATAGATCCATCTTTACTATGGATCTACTAACCCGCGAGAGGTATCAAATATTGTGATATGCAAACTAGCATAGAGTGAAAAAATATTTGATCCTCTTGGGGATTGGTGGATCAAGAATGGATGTTGTAATTTAATGTAGGTTAAACATTTTAGCTTGGTTAAAATAAAAAATAAAATAAAGATC